>JAMQGT020006092.1:0-16113 GCA_024447675.2 Pterophyllum scalare | reverse complement strand
TTGAAGCCTGAAATGTGGCAAAAGGTTGAAAAGTTTAAGGGGGCCGAATACTTTCGCAAGGCACTGTATGTGAGGTCATTGTGCTTGAACTTGGATACCTTGGGGGGGGGTTACACTCCAGAGAACATCACAGACAGGCTCTCTCTGTGTTCGCTGACTCGACAGAACCTAAAACCCCAGTCAGAGAAAACGGGTATCACCACGGTGACCCTCTGTTAAGCCTCTGCTTCAGGCTCTGAGCACTGAACATCATTCAGTTAATAAAACTTTGCTGCTTTGACCGGTCATTTTAAGCATGTGCAGGCGCTCACTGAGCCCTCACTCATTCTGAGCAGGACACCATGAGTCTCTGTGTTAGTAGCAAAGATTTAAGCAAACATTTAAGAGACATGTATGTAAAAGTGAGTCATGCAGAAACTCTTCATCGTCCTCCTGCAGGGGGCCCTGACCCAGCTGATCCAGTACTACCACGGCTTCCACAAGGTCCTGAACCAGCCGACGTTCCGCAGCCTGGTCGTCCGCTCCGAGCTCATCAACCTGCACCACCTCATGGTTGAGGTCAAGAAGCACAAACCCAACTTCTAACGAGGGGGTCGGGGCTGGCTGCTGCAAAGTCTGGAAAGCATTAAAAAGACTTCTTTTGTCTCCAGATGAAGGAGTCGGATCACAGATCAGAGAGGAGCGGATTGCCTCAGTGAATGTTTTATTTTTTTTATTCCATGACTTTAAAAACTTTGACAAAACCAACGAATCTTGGACACACTTGGTCACTTTGTTGCTAACATTTTGACTCTGACCTTTGACAGGTAAAGTATTTGATCAGACTGGCACTAACAGTGAGTGCAAGTGACAGCAGGTGTGTGCAGGGTTCTTTGGCTTCTGTTGTCTGTCTTAAGTAATTAAGTTGAATGAAGAATAAAACTGGAATAAATACAGTGGAAACCAGCGTTTCCCAGTAAAGCGCCAAGAAAACACTCCTTATTGGACCAACAGTTCTTAGTCTAAATTCTTTTACCGTGAAACACTGAACAGGCTTTTCCTTTACTGCTGGTTATTTAAAGCCAGACTGCGTAGCTTTCAGTGAACAGTAACTGAGCTTTAATCAGCCAGATTCAGTTCAGCTCTTTGTGGGAGTCTCAGTTGTTTCAAATGGTGCTCAGTCTTGCTTTTAGCTTCAGTGAAAGGAAACACATTTGTTTTGATTTCTAACACTGTACCGGTCACACAGGAGGAATCCTTTGGAACATGTTACTTGAAAAAAACTGAGCACTCAACTCGGAGACTGACGGTTAAAGGATTAAAATTTCCTTCTTGTCAACAAATCCCATATTTCGACTGAAACCATCAGCGATCAGTCCAAACGTTCCCACTTCCCCCCTCTGTCAGTCCACCGGCTTTATTATAAATATGAACAGCAGCTGCATTTACACTTCAGCCGGTCTGTTTGGTTCAAAGTTTCAACCCGAAAAATGAAGTCAACGCAGAGTCAAAAACTGCAGTACCTCTAATGTCCACTTGAGCGTGACTCCCAACAGTGAGTCAGTCCATGTTTACAGAAACTGCTTTAGCCTGTAGCTAATTTCACCCTTCATAACAGCTCTATGGCAGGAGCATGTTTTTGTGATTCACCTGTTTGAATTAGATTACGTTTGCATTATTAGGGGCGTGGCCTCTTTAACAGGTGGATGGCGACACAGGTGGCTGTAGCTGCTAGCTGTCTGCTAGGCTTCACTGAACTGGACCTCTGGACTGTGTTTGTGCTGTCTGACCAATAATACGGCTGCTGTGCGCTGATGAGCAGATATTTAATTTCAGCTGCGGATGAATCCACGTCTGGGAGCAGGAGAGTGTTTTAATACATTTATTGGTGGTTTTGGTCTTTTTAATGGGATTTGATGATAAAAGGGTCCTTTTGAAGACTCACTCCTTCAGTTTGGTGAACACCGTGGAGGGAGTGTGTGTTCGTGCTGTTGTGTGCCTTTGCTCTTTAATCGAGCTGTACAGTTGTTGCATTGTGTTGGTGTTATTTGTGTGAATCTGTATGTGAAGTCATTCCAGTCTGTGAAGCTGAACAATGAATAATGGGAATACAACACCAGTCTGTTTGCTTGATTTATTTTTATGTATAAGAACTTATTATTCTTATGATTTAGGAGGTTTGTCTGAAAGCTTTTGGGACATAAGCATAACATTTAAATTTTAAATGAATACAGTTATATATGGAAAGAGAAAAATTTAATATTACATACATTTTGTCTGAAATATAAATAACAACAATGTGGAAAACAGTCATAAGTTTCAGATTTCTATGTTTTCTAAAGTGGGAATTATTCATTTCAGAGAGTCTAAGAACATGTTTTGACCTCAAAATAACTTTAAATTTCAGTTCTGATAGTTTTTATTCTGTGTTGAAGCAAACGGTGTTCTGCGCTGTACGTATGCGGCAACATTTCATCCCCTCCGATGTTCAAGGAATGAAAAAACACTGGTTGTTATTTTAAAGCATCGTGTGACATCAGAAAGTAAAACAGCACTCCACCAATACTGGTTATATTAACTCAGAGGCGAAAGAAGCTCGACAATTGAAAACTACCACACAAAGAATTAGTCACACTCCGTGTATGTTACCGGGGTTTCTAAATGCTACTTTTAAAAGGAGACGGGGCGAGAGGTCCTGGGTGTACTTGGAGTTTAAGGTGATGAAAAAAGTCAAAAATTTACAGGGAGAAAATTAGATTACTAAATTCTGGGGGAAAAAAAAACTTTTGTGGGGTCAAGGAATAACTTTGCTTCACGTTGCCAGGTTGGATGAAGCTCATCACTCCACAGATGCTGTCTGAACAATCGGGGTCATTTCATCCGCTGCTGGCAGCGTCTTTGGTGTGATGTTCAGCCAACCTTGGAAAGTGAAGCAATTTTTCTTGCAAATGGTTTAATAATCACCCCAAAAATTTCTTCTAAATATATTACTTTGATCTTAAGTTTCATCCACCTCTATATGGTTTTGATCTTACCCACAGCGCCCTGAATGATGACCCCGGCAGTGTTTTTTGGGCCTTTCAGTGTCACATTCAACAAGAAATAATTTTTACATTCTAACCTTTAGGTCTCAGTTGGAGAAACTGTTTCCTTATGGTTCCATTTAGCTGTAATTAGCTAATGTATTGATGGATAATAAATCATTTAGTACCAGCCCCATGGAGGGTTAGGGTTAGTTCACTGATAAATAAATTGTAAGGATTTATTTAGTTGTTTCCTCTTGGGTTCTATGGGGTCTGCAGATGGTCCCACTGAGCTGTTTAACAGCAGGTTAACATTTTTTAGTTTGCATCAAAGGTCTTGTAAATCTAACAAGCTGTTTATATAAGTTTCAGTAGCAATACTTTATCAGTGAATTGGCTCATTATTATTATTTTGTAGAAGTGACAGAGATGAGCAGAAATTTGTTGAATTTTTTTCTTTTGTTCTGCTTGAAAAACGAGTTCAAACTGTTAGATTTGTGTCTCTGTGTCAGCCATGTCCATGCTGTGTGGGTTTGGTTCAGATGTCCTGCAGAACAGAAGTGACCAGTGATCAGTAAATGATTTATTAACCATAAATGTATAATTTATTTTTAAACATGGTGCCTTTTCAGGAATGGGGCATGTAGAGGGGAGGTTTAGATCTGAACTTCAAACAGAGCCAGGCTACAAGTTTCCATCCATTTGTAGTGGTCATCGACACTAAACTTCTATGATTTTATGAAAGAAAACCACAAACGTCCTTTTTCACACTCTGAGCTGTCAGTGCGTCTTTACGCTGGAACAGGAGCTCCCAAAGTGAGTGCCAGTTTAGAAGCAAGCACACATCAGACACACTCCTCTTATTGTCACACTCACTCATGGTCTCATTCTGAGAACCCCTGCACTACGTGAATACACACAGCTCAGTTTAAATTTACAGCTCACAAACTTTCACAATCTGC
Source organism: Pterophyllum scalare (assembly GCA_024447675.2). Taxonomy (NCBI): domain Eukaryota; kingdom Metazoa; phylum Chordata; class Actinopteri; order Cichliformes; family Cichlidae; genus Pterophyllum; species Pterophyllum scalare. The sequence continues at coordinate 12,149 of JAMQGT020006092.1, read as the reverse complement.
TGGCTATAATGTGTAAGATTCCTGTGTGCAATGTTCATGCAGAGGAAACTCAGAGAAAATGAAGGAAACTCAGGAGAAGGACCAACATCGTGTGAAGAGCTGAGCTGCTGCGTTCGGCAGCAACACCTGGAAAGACACGAAAGCAAGAAAACAAAGGTTATTTTTTTATCTTAAATGTCTGTAGTTCCTCATTAGCACTGGTATCCTTTTCAGATGCAAACCCTCTGCTGTTAACATGCTTTCATTGGCCTCAAAAATGTCCTTTTCTCACCTGTTGGAACGTATTCCAGCCTGTCCTGGACTCTGTGAGATGTGGATCGTTCTGTGGGACAGACCAGTTACATGTGATTACCATTCCAGTAAAAACGCAGCTTCAGGACGGACTGAAATCAGAAAAGACAAACTGCAGACATCTTTGCCAAACTTCAATTGATGTTTTCTGTTCTTCTGTTTCGGCAGCAGAAACACGAGCTGATCCCAAAATAGATTTCCTGGTCTGTAATTTAAATCCCTGTGAGCTGTGAGCTGGAGCTTTCCCACACTTCACCGGCACTGGCTTTTTGTCATGAGATAATGCTGCTGCTGAGACGCACAACATGGACAAAAACACTGGGCCACGCCTCTTAATCTCTGAATACAGGTATTTTCAATATCTGACGACTGCTCGAGTAGCCCCTGTAGGTGGGCCAGTACTTTTGTCCATATTGTATGCATCTCAGGAGTACACCCTAATAATCAATTTAATATTAAGTTAATATTCAAGTAAAAATTACTTGAAAAGTAAGACCATTTGATTCTCACCGTGGCTGCGGCTGAATATTAAGATAAAAGCTGATCTGTTTATTAGAGCATGTATGTGAGGAAGACACTGTTTCTAAAAGTATTTGTGTGTGTTTCATCAGAGAACCTTAGCCAACAGACAAATTATCAGGAGGCTGTCACAAGCACAGTTTGCTGCCATATGCATGCTGAGAAGAATGCTGTATTTTATTTTTCCAAGATAAAAAGAATTATGAGGACAAGCTGAACTCTCGTTATGGCATTGGAGCTGTAAGTGATGCGTGCCACCCAACATTCTCATGAGCAAATGTTATTTCACACATGCATCTCTTCACTGCTGCTTTCACAGTCCCGGCCCTTCTATTCAAATGCAACCGTGCAGAAAGCAGCCACCGTGCTCCTGAGAGCATGTCCTCTGCTCCTCACGCTGCTGCAGATAAACCACCCTCACAGATGAATTCTGCTTGCACAAATCAGGCGTTTGGCTTTTGGCAGTTTAGGGGCTGAAACCAAGGAGGAGCTAGCCGTCTTATGATTGGCCATTTTTAAGCCTTTGTAACTATCAGTGGATTGCTTCCATACTTTTGTATAGCAATACCTTGTTCCTTTCCACCACATATTGTCTAAAGTTGGATCAGTTTGCATGAACCAAATTCAACCTTGAATGAGTTCCCGGCAGGAGCAGGCGTGTCCTCCTGTGCTCGCCCAGCAGAACCCTATGCAGGTCTGGTGGCTCCTTAACACTCACACTGCTGAATTTGTGCAAAGACTTGCACTGTGAGTACCTGCTGACATAAATCAAGTTTTCTCGAGAAGAGTTTTATCGCACTCGTTACAGAAGTCTGGCGCCACCTCACCTTCCACAGTGAGCTGCACGGTGCTGACGGAGAGGCCCTCTTCATCCAGGACTTTGTATATTCCTTCATCTGATGGTTTTAATCTCTTTAACGTCAGCTGCTCATGCAGCTGATGTTTCTCCAGATGCTGACTGTTGTTATCCCCCCTCATCCACACGTCCGACCACTCCGAGCTGTTTCTGTGGAGAAGGAGTGAAATAGTGTCAGAACACGACAGCGGCACGCTCTGCAGAAAATGTAAGGAGGGTGCAAAGTTCAGTACACATAGTACAAGTAGATTTTTTGGAAGAACAAAATGCTTGTTTGCAGGTAAGCAGCTCACCTGCCCTGGAAGACCACTCGCACTGAGTGACGGGTGTGGAGCTGCAGAACCATGTCCTCACCTGGCCGATGTGACTGATAGGATTTATGGTCTGAAAACAAAAGTCAGATTCTGAAAAATTCAGGAAGCTAGTTGTGACATGATGTCAAGAGTATAAATGAGAAAAGAATCAAGATCAGAAGCACTCGAATGATGAGAAGTGTAGTGGACAGGTATCCATGACAACATTAAAATATTAAATGATATCCAAACATGTGGGATGAGAAAGTGGAAACTGGCCAGACCAGGAAAACTAGGATATGAAAAGAGGAAAATAATGATGTGAACGCGAAACATCAACACCCCATGATAACAAAAAGGATGAAAAATGAAGAATGAGATGAGAAAAAACAACGTAGATCACATCATAATAAAGTAGAAAACATTCAAAGTGGAAAAGATAATAAGAAACAAAAAACTGAAACTAAGTTATGAGAAAATGAATTAAATTAGAAAACAATGATGGAAAGACATGAAATGAGTAAAAGGCAGGTGACATCAAAAGATGAGGGGAAGGTATTACCAAAGGGGAGAAACTAAAAACCAGTTAATAAAAAAAAGAGCTAAAAATAAAACATGCAAACTGCACTCTAACCTTTCACAAACAGGCTGACGCCCTGGATGAAGACCCGTGTTCTTTTGGACCTCGCTCCCTCCACCACCATGAAGCTGTCGTACCTCCCAGCATCTCCAATCTGAACGTCGCTGATGATCAGAGAACAATTCCCCGACCCCAGCTTCTCCTCGTACACCCTCACCCGGCCCTCGAACCCTGGTGCCTGCCACTTCTCCTCCCCCTGCTGTTCGAAAACTGTGTCCACGGGGGTCACCCACTGGATGTGGCAGGTGGGCAGCGCCACCTCGCCCAGGCGTGACTTCCAGCTGCAGGGAAGGATCGCCTCCTCTCCTGCCATGTAGGTGATGGACAGCTGGTGTGTGGCGGAGGAAAGCGAAGAGGAGTCTGGAGGAAGAAATTGGAGGTAATAGAGTAAAAACACCCTCACAAACAGGGATGCTCTTTGAGTGATTTTCTTTCATCTCACCCTATCCCTACATCCTCCCGTCACCCCACCCTTCTGCATGTCCTCCTTCACTAAATCCATGGACCTCCTCTGTGGTCTTCCTCTTTTACTTCTGCATCTTCATCATCCTTTCTCCAATATATCCACTCTCCCTCCTCTGCACCATCTCAGTCTCACCTCTCTGACTGTGAGCTGTCCCTCTGATGGACTCATTTCTAATCCTGTCCATCCTCACTCCCAATAAAGATCTGGACATCTTCAGCTCTGCCACCTCCAGCTCGACCTCCTGCCTTTGTGTCAGTGCCACCATCTCCAAACCATCCATCATAACAGGTCTCACTACATTTAATAAACCTTCCCTTTCTCTCTTGGTGGTGGATTTGTTGGTTTTCTGCCCATTGGTTATCTTTTCTTCACATGCCTCGTCTCCCACCCTCTCTTGCTGCTCTCCTTCTGTAACAAATCACCCCTGACACTCATCTCCACCCACTTTACCCTGCCTGCACTCTTTTAGCAGGTATCTGTGATACACCTATACAATCTAACCAGGCTCCAGAAAATGAAAATGGTGATTACCATAAAATTAAACTAGCTGTATGGTAATCACCATTTTCATTATTATGCAAGTTCAAATGGTTTCAGTGGGTGACATCAGGGTGGCCACACCCATTAGGTCGCTTTATGTGGCCCTGGGAGGAATACAGGCTGTTCACACTCAAACTGTGACTCGGCCGACAGAGAGAAAATGCTGATACTCACCAACTAAAGCTCCAGCCTGGAGACATTGTATGAGTATGAAAAACCTTAAAGAAACACAAGAAAACACATCATTAGATAAAACTGGATTAGCAGATTCCGTAACTGAGTATACGCAAGAAGCTCTTTATTCACCCTAAAAGCTCATTGGAAACACATTAAAGACACAAGAAGTCCACACAAACTCTCATCCCAACAAGTAACCTGCATTAACGCATAATGTGGAATCCGAGTGCAGAAAACAGGTGGTTTACGTTTATTGAGCCATCTGTTTCCATCCGTTTCCAGCTGTTTCCAGCTGTTTGCAGCTGTCTGAGCTGCACAACTGAAACGAAACTTAGGGCGCGTCAAAAGCTGCACATGACAAACATGTGTCCGTGCGCACCAAAGTTTCATTTCTACACACTGGCTCTTTTCCGCAGTAACGAAACCGCCGCTACTGCGTCTGCGCGGAGTATCCAGAGGGTCAGCGCAGGTATTCAAACCGCACATCATCAACGCACCTGTCCCCCTGCACGCCTGCAGATATGCCCAGTAAATGCAGCCCGAATTCAATGACCCCCTCATATCTGAAGGCTAATGCATGTTCAGTTATTATACAGACACATCATAATTGAAAAAAAAGACCAAAAACTGAAAAACGGGAGAAAATGAGACAAATTGGCGGTAAATGAAGCGCCACAGCAGAAGAAGGCACCGCAGGTCGTACCAGTGCCGCCGGATGACCGTTTCCATGATGTCCGCTCCTGGACCTTCAGTTCAGTCGTCTTCTCCGTCCTCCACGCGCAGCTAGTCTATTGTGTTTATTCCTGACCGGCTCTGCGAGCGCTCTCCTCGAGCGCTCCCCAGTCCTACAAGACGGCATAGAAATAAAGACAGTCAGATCAGGAGCCCGAGAGCGCCAAGGACTCCGATTATTATTATTATTATTATTATTATTATTATTATTATTATTGTTGTTGTTGTTGTTATTATTATTATTATTATTATCGCGGTGTAGCTGCCTGTAGTAACATGGAGTCTGAATCTTAAACATTAAGTCTTTCGAGTAGCAAAACTGCACATATGTTCATGTAGGTGTAAGCTTCAGTCTGCAACTGTTTTTCTTTTCTTTTTCATTTAATTTAACTGTCTCATCTATTTGAACATATTTCTTTTCCATGCAGACTGAATCCGTTTAATCAGCTGTATTTAGCTTCTTTGCCCTTTTTGCTATCATTTATAAGTTGCTGATGCATATGCTGAAAATTAGATAAATGGAAATAAAGCGGTGAGGTTGACGAAAAAGTTGAGCTTTGAAGGCAAACATGAAGTTGGATTGAAGAAGTAGAGCTTCCGGTTTATGTGCGGATCTGCGGAAACAAAGTTGGCGGAGCTCCCGGAGACGGCGGTGGGGGGGCGGAGTGTGGCTGACGCTTCAAGCTGTGAGGTGTGATCTCGCAGAAGACGGGCCAGCGCAGAAATGTCGGTGGGCTCTGCTGCTCACTTCTGTTGCAGAAGTTCTGCTGTACAGTAAAGTCCTGCGCACTTCCTTCTTCACACGCCAAACCCTGCTCTGTCCGTTAATCTGTGTCACATAGTCTCTGTGCGAGTCGTCAGCCTGCCGCTCTGTGCTGAGCTGATCGGTCCTGGTGCTGCAGCCCGTTCGTGCACCTCACCTGTAGCAAACGGAGCTGTGTTAAATGATGGAGGGGCTCACGTGGATCCTGATTTTTCTTTGTGAGTTAATTTTGTTTTTGTTCAGGCTTACTCACTAGTTATGGAATTACGGGCTGTGTCAAAGACTTTCAATGCATTCCAGGTTCCCTGCAGGTGTCTGTGGTGCGTTTGTCACTTCGTGATCTTGTGTTTGCGATAGAGTCACGCTCTGAAAATACCAGGCGTGCACAGATGTGAAGCGGGGCACGCCCGCACGCAGTCTCAGGACCACAGCCTCAGTCTGGTCTCTGATGTGATGCAGGGTTGGAGATGTGCGCAGGGTGCATGCGGCAGAACTTGTTCGCTTTTGTGTGTCTGCGCCGCTGCTGGTGGGAACAGGTCTGTGAGCGTGTTGGATCATCCCTGATGTGAGCGCGCCTCGCTTCAGGCAGAATTTTGTCACTTTCATACCCGTTTGTTGCCCAGTGACTAAATGATTACTGTATTTATCTATTTATTTAGATAGATAAAGGTTTCTGCTGAGACTTTGTCAAATTTTTTTGGTGGAACTATCTTCTCTCTGGTAGTTCCAGATCAAGATTAACAAAATAAAAAAAAAAAAAAAACAACTTCTATTGAAAAATACGATTTTTAATGATTTATAAACCTGTAGATATGCATGAAGGGATCTTGACCCTAAAGTTAGAAACCAATGGACTAAAATATCAGAGCAGAGCAGTTTCTCAGTTTGACTCACTGTGAGCATGTGCAGTAAAGTCTTAATGAAAAAATGAATTTTCTTTGAAAAACAACAACATATAAAGTTGGAATTGTAACATCTATTAATAAGTGAGCATTTTAAATGGCAAAACAATGGGAAAGCTGGAAGATAATTTTTTTCTTTTTCCAAACTTACCTACACCTGCAGTCTATCTAAAATTTTGTGTCCTGTTTCAGAATGTGGATCCTGGACTGGTTCCATGCTTTCTGAGCCAAACTAATTCTGCATGCTGGAATATCTGCATGCTTTTGATCTTTTGATGTTCTTCAAGCTGCATATTAATTGTGTTGTTTTTAATATAATCTGAATAATCCTGAAGGCGCACACTGTCCTAACCTGTGCACACTCCACAGGTGCTGCAGGATGTCATCTGTCTTCATCCTCCCCTGTTCGCAGCTCCACCCTGGTGGCCCAGGCGGGGCAGAACGTCTCTCTGCCCTGCAACCTGACATCCAGCGTTGAGCTCACCTGGTACCTGCTGCGCTCAGAGCAGCTGCATCCTCTGCTCACTCTTAAATCAGGGAAAATGAAAAACTCATACACAACTGACTTCCACACAAACAACAGTCGCATAAAGCATGAGGGGGACCTGCAGAGCAGCCTGGTCAGCCTGGAGATCAAGGAGCTGGAGGTGGATGATGCTGGGCTGTATTTCTGCATCGGGAGGTATTCAGCTGCTGTGCATGTTAGCAAGAGGAATTCAGCTGACCGTGGATGGTAAGAAGGACATTTCTGTCTACTTTGAATTGGGTTTAAGTTGCATTCAGGTTGTTGTTTCAGATTTCCCTTTGAGGATTAAAGGTGAGGATGTTCACACAGCAAGAATGTATCATGATGAGTGATAAAGAACTTATATTTCCTTTAGAAACGTATGCATGCTCAGGCGAGCTGTCTGGATCAGTCATTATGTTTTTGTGAAGTAAATTAACTGATGATGTCAGAAAAAATAAGAAAATCTTTACCTTGATTGTCCGAGCTCACAGGATGGACTTAAAACATTTTGTTTTGTTTGTTTGTGGATGAATTTGATTTCATCCATATGGTTTGGGTTCTCTAAAACTGGCTAACAGGAATCGTTTTCTGAGTAGTTGATCATAAAATAAATTTTAAGTTGAGGACTCTCTGAAAACTCATAGCATAATTTAAATGATTACAGATCAGGAGAGCATGAACGTGAGCACTGGCGCTAAATATGTTTTAGTTGGGCCATCCCCAAACTGTTCCCACAAAGTTGGGAGCATCAAATTGTCCCAAATGTCTTTGTATGATGAAGCATTAAGAGTTCTTTTCACTGGAACTAAGGGGCCAAGCCCAATTCCTGAAAAACACCCCCACACCATGACCCCCCCACCACCACCACCACCAAATTTTACACTTGGCACAATGCAGTCAGACAGGTACCGTTCCCCTGGCAACCACCAAACCCAGACTCATCCATCAGATTGGCAGATGGAGAAGTGCGATTCATCCCTCCAGAGAACACGTCTCCACTGCTCTAGAGTCCAGTGATGGCGTGCTTTACACCACTGCAGCCGACGCTTTGCATTGAGCTTGGTGATGGAAGGCTTGGATGCAGCTGCCATGGAAACCCATTCCATGAAGCTCTCTACACACTGTTCTTGAGCTGATCTGAAGGCCACATGAAGGTTGGAGGTCCATGAAGGTTTTTCCACTCTGAAATTTCCTGTTGGCATGTGTTTGGAACCCACAAACCTGCGATCAGCTGATCTGAGCTGGGTCAGGAAGAGTGCAAATAAATCCTCCATGATTTGCTGTGACTGTAAAACAAATTTATCTTTAAACTGCATGGTCGTATTATTTTAGTAAGCACTCATGAACAAAACATAACACATGTTCTGTTTCCTGCGTCTAAAAGAAAAAAAAATAGTCTCAGATTTTTAAGTCACCAAATCTCAATATCGGTCTCAAAAATCTGATATCAGCTGAGCTCTGTTTTAAAAACAACAAGAAGCGCTCAGAGAGCACCAACCTCCACCGAGCCAATGCGCTCTCTAAGCAAGATTTCCTTTAAAAGCCATTTGACTTTAAAGAAGAGGTCAGAGGTCAAATGTGACATATTCTTATTTTTATATGGTGCTTTCTATATATTGAAAATACACACCACACCTGTCAGAATCACAGTTTCCAAGTTATGAGACTTTTTGTCAGTTTTGGACCTCAAAGGTGGATGTGAGGCAAATTTTAATGGATGACCTCTGACCTCTGACATCTACATGCCTACAAAATTTTATCAGATTTCATTCAAAGCTTTTTGAGCTCTTGTGTTTACAGACAGAATGACATGCAAACGCTCCCACAGATATGACCTCCTGGGGGCGGGGTTAACAAATAAACTGGATGACCTTTTTGATGCGTGGTTCAACTTTCAGGTTGCAGGCAAAAAGCTGAAAAAACCGATGCTGTTAATAAAGTTTGTGGGAATGAACAGCAGGATTTCTAATTCTGAGATTTTAATTTGAGGAAAGTTTTGTGCCGCCCACACCAGCTGATGGTGCTGGAAAGCAGTCCAACGCCGCCTTTCCCCCTGAGTGTAGCAGTCAGGATTTCAAGCTTTCCTTTAAAGTGTTACCCATCTGCATCCTGAGGCTGATGTTTATGAAGATTCGAAGGTACAACTTTCTGTGATATCTCAGACAACTGACATTTCAGTACCAAATGTAGTGCTAGAAGTCATACAAGTGCGCATCTGGAAAAAAGAGTGGGGCGAAGAGGCATGACAATATAAAGTGGTTGAGTCACTTCCCCTAAATTTTCCATGAAAAGACCGCATTCTTTACACTTTGCACGTCAGCGCGTTTCTCCATCGACTCTGAAATAGAGTCAAACTCCACATTTCTACATCTCAACCTCTACATCCGAATCCTGAATATGAAAATATGAACATTTCCATGTGAGTGCATCGCGCTGCACCTGTCTGCAAAATTCAGCCCATTCGGTGTAATTTGAACAAGGCTGTGAACTAATATGTCAAAATTGTGTTGTTTGACATGGATAGAAGTTCAAAAATGCACATACTACTACTACTAATAAAAATAATACAAATGATAATAATAAAAACTAGCACGCTTTCTAGTTTTATTATATTCTCTCTGCGTATGTTGTCTTTTTGGGTGCTTTTGACCTTCATTACAAAGAAGACCGCCTTCAGCTCATATCCTTTAATATTCACTCTCAAACGTTCTTTTCAGAAATACCAAGAATACCAAGAAAGTTGGTTTTCCTGTTGACCTTTTGAGGCCTGGTCTCCTCCCCCACGTGCACTACTGCTGCTCATTTTTCCTTTGAGTTATGAAGATGTGTTGCCTTAACTGTAATCGGTGTTGTCAACAGTGGAGTCATACCAAACCATAAATCACTTGGCACGAATATTTAAAAAGAAGAGAGATGAAGAAATAAATGGCTGTTTTGTGTGTGGTTTTATATTTCCAGGCATTGCCGGGGATCGTGCCACAGACCGATTGAAGCAGCCGTGCTTGGGGCTGGGTCTCTGTGTTCTTCCGGTGTTGCTCGCCCTCTGTTTCATCTGTGTGGCCGGATTCTCCCTGTGGTCAGGTGTGTGGCTGTTTCATCTTCTTCTGCTTCTAAACTCTGTCACTTCAATCTGTGCATCAGTTCAAGCTGATGGAGCAACACAGCTCACACAGGTCAGAGTGTTAAACTGAGCATTTTACTTACTGTGTGCAGAAGTTTGACTACAACATCTGGACCTGCATTGCCCTCTGTTGGTGCGCTGCGGGAATTACACTACTCACCGTAACTCGATACTACAAAACCAGACCTTAACTTTAACTGATCACCTATCGATAAATGTTACACTTTTTGAACCTCGTTATGTCGATGATGATTTCAAATGCTACAGTAAAAATGATGCTCACTGAAAACCGCAGGACATTTATAATATGCTGCTTAAATGTTACAGGAAGTCAGGTATTGTGATGAAGATGAGACCATCTCCTGGTGATGAAAAAAAAGAGGCTCCTCACACAGTGATCTACATGCTAGTAGTTTAATTACATTCAAACAAATCTTAAGACATACAAAGAAAACAGACATTTGTTCACAGAAGTGATGTGGCAGTGTGGACTGAAGAAACTAAATTCGAGAGTTAAAAGAAGATTTATTTTTTTAATTACACACTCTTCCAATAAATCCTTTAAAGATGATGCTATGACAAACATCAGACCAGGGGCATCGCACCTCATAGCAACATTTTCAGTTAACAAAAATCAAATCCATGATCCTGCAGATCCCCATCTCCCACAAATGAAAGGTTTGACAAGAAAAGAGTTTACCGGAAACCTCAAATCAAGCCACTTCAGATACAAATTTTAAAAAAAGAATTTAATGCCATGTTTTTCAGTTTTCTGACTCTGGTGCAAAAAGGAAGACGGTATGACTAAATATATCTAAATGACATCATAAATCAACCTCTCTGCACAGACTAAAAATGATGCAAAATGAAGCAAAGTGCATTAAACCTGCAGGCACACTCAAGACCAGCAGGGGGCAGCAACACTTGTTGTAAAATGAGCCCATTGCCCATCTCTGACCTCGGTAAGCACTTTATTGGTGGGTTCATGATCTCACTTTCTAATTTCAAGTCTTATTAAACACAACATGGTATTTATTTTGTAAAGTACGGTCACAATCAGAGAAATGGACACAATAAAAGGTGAGCTAAACTATGATTGACAAGTTTCTAACGTGTGAGTGTAAAGTTCTCCTGGGTTTCTCACTCTTTACTTATTATGTCTGGGGTAAAAAAGATGCTAACACGTGATGGTCGAATTCTCAAGTTTAAGTTCAAAGGAGGACTTTCGACAGCTCTGAACTGCTCCAGCAGGGCCATGTTTGTGGCTTAAATATCTGTTTTTCTCTTCCCACCTTGTTTGGACTTCTTGAATTTTTCAGTGTCGTGACACAGAGTGGCAAAAAAATCCCCAAGAGAAGTGAAAAGGCAGCTGAAGCTGTGGCAGGATGTCATTAACCATGCTGCATTTGATGCAACGCAGAATTCAAAAATTCCCGGCCTAATACTCCGACAACGAATGAATGAATAACTCAAAGTTGGAGAACCTGCTGAAGCAGATTATCTGAAGCAATCCTGCTGTTCACTCAGCTGCTGTGTTTAATATGAGTTGTAGATTATTCTATTCTGCTGTTTGATTAGTTGTTTGCACTTAAGCCTTCGACCTGTGGAACTCTTCAAGCTCCCAATTTACATTTTCTGACCTCTGAGTTGAATCAAATGCTGAGGACAGAGAGACATTACTGTAAGCTCTGGTTTATTGGTTATTCCTATACCCCAGTAAAGAGTTTTTAAAGAGCTCTTCATTACATGGTCCCAGAATAAGTGTGAATAAGTGTGAAGAAATCTAAAAATCACAAAGCTGAGGATTGCCGGGTGACGAGGCTCCTGGGGGTTAGCCTCACACCTGCTTCAGCAGCAGCCCGTATGGGCGGATGGACTCCTGCACGATGGCCCTCGTCTTCACATCGGTGGAATCTTCAGGGATGTACACCAACCAGACGTCTGGTCTCTGGCACTTTTGCCTTTTCTCTGGGTTTATACGGTTCTGAAGGACCACTTGGTACGTCTTCCCGTCCACTTTGGACTTGAACCTCTTGCAGTACTTCTCTGCGAACCTGATGTCTGGTGTGGAGTACACCCCTCGGCCCTTCGTCTCCACATTCGTCAGACAGGCAGCAGCCGCGTCCAGAAACTTTGGCTGGTCGTCCGGGTTGCCGCTGTGGGTCAGGATGAGGGAGCCGTCCATGTTTTTGCCCTGGTAGGAGACGGGCCAGGCGTCAGTCCCCGTCCCGAGCCAGCGGTCCCCGCCGTCGTACTTCTGCGTGACCCGCAGGGCGACACGGTTCCACCCGCAGGGGCGGACATACAGCAATACGTAATCTAACCAAAGGAACATAACATC
>JAMQGT020006091.1:0-12096 GCA_024447675.2 Pterophyllum scalare | reverse complement strand
TATGTTATGTAACCTACTTGGTTCAGTTACGTATTGCTGGCAGCTCCTGGCAACATACTTTATCCAGTATATCCACTATCCCCCTGCACATGTCCAAACCACAACATTATGCGCAGCCGATCATTTCCACTCAAGGCAGAGCTTGCGATCAACCAGGCCCACCACATATTGCTGGTTCTATTGATGCTGTGTAAAATACAGATCAGGAGTGCAGCTGAGCAAAGGATTTAACTAACCTGCATGTGTAACACAATGTCAGAGATCTGCACCTGGTGTATTCCCAGGGTTACCCAGGGTATCTCTTGCCAGCTAACAACTTGTCAGTCATGACCATATGAGCACCAAACATGCCCGTGTGCGTGACTGTGTATTGTGCAGGAACAGTCCATTAATTTATTAATGATGTTCATCTTAATAATTTGCAGTTCATGACATAAGCCACATTTTAAATATTGAATTTTAAATAACAGCAATCACCAGCCTGACTTTTGTTTTATTTCCTCAGACATGACTGTGAATCCAGTTACATTCTGTAATGATGGCAGAGTCATCAAATAGGAAAAAAGCCTCCTCACGGGCGCTTCTCAGCAACCATCGGTATTTGTGTCGAAAAAGCCGTGCTGCTCTGTGCCATGGGAGAGAGCAAGGGACCAGGAAGAGACATCGAGAGGAGAGGACGATTGCCAACATGAAGATGAGAAGACCAGACATCCACCAGGGATCACTTGATGCAAATCAACTGATCAAGAAATCTAAAATGAGTGCTCCGCGACCAAGAAAATCAAAGCACTTTGAACTCTGAAAGCACTGATTTATTCAACCTTACGTCAGTGCCTAAAACAGCTGACCACCACCCTGTGATCACGGCCCTCATAGACCACTGGGAAGTGGACAGTGGCTTCTCCTCTGAAGCCAGTCCTCCACCCCAGTGGTCGAAGCTCACCGTGCCTCAGCTCTTGCCCGGCTCCAGTGGTGGCGTTGGACTGTGAGATGGTGGGGGACGGGGCCCGGCGGACGGTGCAGCGAGCTGGCCCGCTGCGGCGTCCTGGACTATCATGGCAACGTGCTGTATGATAAGTATGTGAAACCATGTCAGCCTGTCACAGACTACAGGACTCGCTGGAGTGGCATTCCAAAGGCATCATCTCCGCAACGCCACACCCTTCACTCAAGCCAGAGAGGAGGTATGTGTGGCTCATATATGCATACTGTTGAAGCTAGACACATCCAACTTCACACACTTGTTCACTACCACAAAGGCTACCTTTTTTTTTTTTGTACCAGACTTTGCAAGGCTAAAAAGCGACTTGTAAATATGCTTACCTATCTCAAATGAGCGAGAATTGTCACTTGACTTCATGATGAAGATGATGATGATAATGCTCAGTTTAGAGCCCTCTTTCTGTCCTGTGACAGAATGAGGTACAGCAGAGACTGAAGCTCCAGTGCACGTTGAAAATTAAGTAGCAAAATGAAATCCAGCCCCTGATTTCTGAACTGCTGTTTTTGCTTTCTGCTCATTGATATTGCAGAAAACAGATTGTAGTCCTTTTTCAACAAAAGATATTTAAATGTCACGTAAATTTTAGCCTCTTTCTTACGTACTTACATGGCTTCTGTCTCTCCTGAAGATCCTCAGCATACTTGAGGGCAAAGTGGTCGTGGGCCGCTTCCATCTACAATGACTTTGAGGCGCTAGACCTGCTCCACCCGTGTCACATGGTCAGGGACACGAGTGCGACGCGTCTCCTCAGCCGGTTAGCCGGACTTTCCGGTAAATGCTACCCCTCCCTCAAAACACTGGCAAACAAGCTGCTGAACAGGACGATCACAGGTAAGAGTCAGGGGCACATTCAGGTGTCATACATACTGGTGATATGGAAACAAATGTTTTTGGTATTTGGTTGTTCCTACAAAATGCCTTATACAATATTTCTAAGCGTCATAATATCTTCGAGATGTTCAAAGACTTTGAGGTCCCTGCTTATGCTTTGTAGTTAACCGTGCAGATTGTGTGTTTTGCCCAGGTTGGGAAGCGAGGTCACTGTTCCGTGGAGGACGCTCAGGCCGCGCTCGACCTCTACAAACTGGTGGAGGGCGAGTGGGAGCACGAGGTGCAGAACAAGCTGAGAGATGAAGACGCTCCGCTCGAGCCAAGCTTCGCCTCATCAAATCACTACATGCAGGACCAGCACTGGCCAGATGATGTCATTGCTGATAGCCAATGAGAGAATAGTAATTATGGCACATTCAGTGGGAAATACCTCAACAGGTTCTTTTTTGTATTGTGACGTACATACAGAGTCATCAGAGCAGGTTCAAGCAGCCTGATATAGTAAGTTTATGAAAGTCCAATCTGGAGGAAAAGTCGTGGTCAAGGCATGCTTACCGAGTTTGGAGAGAAATAACTTTAAAACGTGGAATAAACACTTTCTAACTTATTCCTTTAAATGTGTTCAGAGTTCTTGAAATGCAGAGTGCAGAAATGTTTGATCACATGAGTCGTTTCAGACTTGAGTATATCTATAAACTTAGAGCTGGTGCTCTTACATTTGATGGTTGAATAAGGTGTGACGTACAGAGTTTGCGGTTCTCTAACAAGTATCTGCTCTTACTTGAAAAGTTAAACTGTTAATTGGAAAAGCTCATGAGACATAAACGCAGCTAATTTTGAAAACACAAGATGAGTGACAGCTTTTAAAATGTTTATCACTGCCTTAAAGACGGAAACACTTAAAATGCTCAAATATTTGTATCCACTGATGATGGCAGGGTTAGTTGTGACAGTATTTCAACACCTCTCATTGTAAGCTGCTTCTAAATGTCCTAATAAAATTGCATCATGTTAAAATTTCCCATTGTTTGACTTCACTTTATGAATTTTAGTTTAGCTGTGTGTTGTGTTTTTGTAAATGAGCAGTGTTTGTGAGGGGGACGATGTAAGAAGTTCACCACAGACAGACCTTTAAACGTCTCCATAAGTTGCCTCCTGCTGATAAATGTGTCCACATTGAGCAAAACTAAAGACAAATTTTTATTTCAGTTAATTTCTGAGTACAGAGCGTCACAGCTGTTTGGTTTGAGCTTCTAATTTTAGTAAAAACTTAGCAGCAGTAGCATACTCATGAGGTAACACTCTTAGTGTTGGGAAATAATTTGGGGATCATCCAGACCTAGTAGTTGGTATCACAAATACAGGATCAGCATGTGAAACAATCTGATGGCACCATGGCCAAATAGGCTATAAAATCCCTTCAGTAAGCTGGCCTGGTACCTTCCATTTAACCCTCATATTAAACCATACAAAAAGAACCATACTTTAAATCATTTGGCTGAATGAACCAATGTGCTTCACAACTTTACATAGACTGCAGTGCAGCAAGCTGCAGTTTGTTTGTTTTTTACACCTCATGCTAATGACTTTATTCCTTGAGCGTCTTTGTTCGTACTCAAACACACAAACACATACATCTAGGCTGGACTTGACCCTGTAGCACAGGCAGCAAGAGGCGAACAGAGCACAGCATTGTTTGCTCAATCCATCTAATTTTGCTACTCAAATCGCTTTATTTAGCAGATCAGGCTTGAATTAGCAGATTACTGGTTGGTTGGCTGCCTGCGCCTTCGTCATAGCATCAGTAGGAAAATGTGCGTCAGTGACGTTAACACTCGGGGTCATTCTGTTTACATAAAGCACAAGATTATTCTCCCTCAGCTGAGAAAGCACCAAATGCTTTCAGCTCTAAGGATTTTTCTTTTGCAGACTTGAGGCTGAATCATGCTTCACCGTGCTGCGTAGATATAATCTTGGATGCGGGATGTTACAGTCCTGTGTGTAAGAACTAATCAGATCACAGACAGCTGTGGAAAGTTTAAGGTCTTATATGACAGTACATAAGGTCTACATTTAAATCCGGGGGCTTCCGTGTTTGTGTGTGTTTAGATTTGCATGAACAGCACAAGAACGCCACAAGAAAATACAAACACAATGTTCTGCAAAATTGTCCAGCAGTCTCTGCATCAGCTTCCTCATATGTTTAACCACTCTTCTATGTAAAATTCTCTTAGTTGCACAATGTCTCAAATCTACCCGGAACATTTCAGTGGTTTTCAGGTCTGGCCTTTGATTGGGCCATTCCATAACTACCCATTTCTGCTTTCTGAGCCATTCCTTGGTGGATTTTTTTTTTTTGTGCGCTTGAGATCATTATCCTGTTCCAAGTCCACTTCTGCTTTAGCTTCAAATTTAATACAGATGCCCTCCCATTACCTTCAAGCACTATTTGATATCAATCAATGACCATAAGCTGGCCAGTCCCTGAGGTACTGAAACCAGAGACGTAACATTTCCGCTGCCATGCATGAGTACCTCTACAGCACATTATTTCAAAAGGCCTGGTCTTTGTGCATACAGCATGTTCAGTGGAAAAATGTGTTCTTTTTAGACAGCAAAGGCTTTTCCATGGCACACCTCCCATGCAGCTCAAACTTTGCTGTCTCTAATAGTGAACACGTACTTTGACACTAACAGCCATTAGAGTTACCTCCAGATCTGATGGTCTGCTCTTAGGGCTAAAATAGTTGGGATGGGAAATCAAATTGCCCGTTGTTTGAAGGTGTTTTTTTCTTACAGTGATGAATTTAAAATATTTTTATTCCCTTGCCATACTCATGAGCACCTAAAATCTTTTGTCTGAAGGCCTTCAAGAGCTCATTAGGTCTTGCTATGATGACACCTCACCGTTCAATTGAGAGAAACGCCCTGACCTTTAAATAAGATGAGTTTAAGGTCATTAGCACCGTAGCTGAAAGCCCTTACTCTAAGGTCTCAGGTAGGTTTAGGGGGGTTTGTAGTGTTTCACTAAAGGGCTCATGCAGTTTATTGTACGCTCTCTAAAATGCATTGTTAATAATGCATGTTTTCATTTGTCATTCAAACAGCATCGTATCCCACCCACAGACTGTGTATGAAAGACGGAAGCCGCCATGATTTTACTCATTGGTTTTGGATGCCAAAAGTGGCCACATTTATAGTACCGAGTTTGAGTGCTAATTTATCAATTAATGCTCAGCTGAAGGGCTGCACAGACACATACACTGATTAAGCATAACATTATGACCACCTTCCTAATATTGTGTTGGTCCCCCTTTTGCTGCCCAAACAGCCCTGACCCATAGAGGCATGGACTCTAGACCCCTGAAGGTGTGCTGTGGTATTCACACCAAGATTTTAGCAACAGATCCTTTAAGTCCTGTAAATGCATTGTTAATAATGCATGTTTTCATTGGGTGGGGCCTCCATGGATCAGACTTGTTTGTCCAGCACATCCCACAGATACTAAATTGGATTGAGATCTGGGGAATTTGGAGGCCAGGTCAGCACCTTAAACTCATTGCTGTGCTCCTCAAACCATTCCTGAACCATTTTTGCTTTGTGGCAGGGCGCATTATCCTGCTGAAAGAGGCCACAGCCATCAGGGAATACCATTTCCATGAAAGGGTGTACATGGTCTGCAACAATGCTTAGGTAGGTGGGACGTGTCAACAGTAACATCCACATGGATGACAGGACCCAAGGTTTCTGAGCAGAACACTGCCCAAAGCATCACATTGCCTCTGCCGGCTTCTTCCCATAGTGCATCCTGGTACCAGGTGTTCCCCAAGTAAACGACACACACACACACACACCACCTGGCCATCCACGGGATGTAAAAGAAAACATGATTCATCAGACTAGGACACCTTCTTCCATTACTCTGTGGTCCAGTTCTGATGCTCACGTGACCATTGTCACGTGACCATTAGGGAGTTTTTCCTTCCCACTGTCACCAAATGCTTGCTCATAGGGGGTTGTTTTGACTGTTGGGTTTTCTCTGTATTATTGTAGGGTCTTTACCTACAATTCAAAATGCCTTGAGGCGACTTTGAATTGAATTGAATTGTTGGTGCTTTTAGTGGTGAACAGGGGTCAGCATGGGCACCCTGACAGGTCTGCAGCTATGCAGCCCCATACACAACAAACTGTGATTAACTGTGCATTCTGTCAGATAATTCCTTTAAAATGCTTCAAATGGCACCAACAGTGCAAATCCAGTATACAGTATTTTGCAGTAGCCTGAAAACAGCTTAATTTCTGCTGCATTTCAACATGAGTCTGTGGGGACTGACTTGCTTTTGGTACCACCCTCAAGTGGCCACTAGAGAAACTGCAGTTTTTGGCACTTAGCATTGCCTTCATTTTTCAGCTCTTGCATGAAAAGTGATAAACTATGACATTTATTCATTTGCTGTAAAGTTGCCATCTAAAGAAACAAATGTCCTTAATAAAACTGTAAACATTTTGTGATACTAATGCAACTTTTGAATCTAAATTCAGAATAATCCCTTCTGTATTGTCTTTATGATAATATTGCTGGTTGTTTAGTTAGTGATGTGACAGGAACAGAACCACACTGACCGCTTAGTCACCGTTATACCTCTAAACATGTGAAACAGAGCATTTGAACAGAAGGCTCCACTTCCCCTTTCCCCTGAGTGTGTTCGTGCTGGGGACTCAGCAGTCACAATGGTCACTTTTCACTCCATTCAAGTCTCCTTGGAATGCAATCAAATCCCTCTTCCCCTTAAACCACCTCTGAACTAAAGGGTAAACTTAACATTACATCATCCTGGCCCTGCCTTTCATCACAGAAGCCCTTCCAGCATTGGCCAAAAAGCATCACCATCACCGCTACCCTGTCCTCCCCCTTTTTCCAGACTCACTGCCACTTTTATGCTGATTGAAAAGAAAAGGAAGTCTGTTGGGAGTAATCTGGTGTGACGCCACTAATCCCAACACTACAAAATCATAGGTCCCATCCACACTTCTCCACACAGACCCCTGTGACTCCCCACCAGCTACTTCACATCTGCTTCAGGTAGGAATCAGTCTCCTCCATTTAGGTGATGCCTCGGGTGGTGTTCAGCTCCTTAACGCCTTCTGTTGTTATTGGGCAGCAGTTCTGCCTCGGGACACTGATGCTGTTTAATGAAATAGGATAAAAGTTTGGATGTTTTGGTGCCTTGTTTCTCTTTTATTTGAGGTATCTAAAAGTAGATCATTATAGCTCAAATTTTGCGCAGTGGGTGCATCATGGGACTGACAGCAGGTCAGTTTGAGGCATTCCCACTGAGAGCAAAAATCATTAAATGCAAGCACTCATGATACCACAGCTCTACTCAGCAACATGTAGCATGGTATTATGAAAAATTCCTTTCAGCTGGATGATTTTGGTCATTTTGAAACTATTTTGGGAATAAAGACTTTTATAAATGCTTAATAGACTATCAAAGCTGCGCTTTAATTTTCATTCATCTAAGTAACTGATTGCAGCTGCAATAACCATTCAACTCTCTTTCATCATGTGGTTTTATGCTTTATTATACTGTATGTATGCCCATATGTATATACCATTGTACTAATTGGTTATAAATTATACAAAATTTCAGATTTATCTGCTCTATATTTAACATTTTACTCCTTGACACCCACTGCCAGACTGATGATTATGAAAGGAGAAGGCTGTCAAGCTTAAATCACCAGATAAATCACCCAGGATTGGTGCTAAATATAACCAAAATGAAGGTACCGCGTGTGAGAGCACAGAGGATGGGATAAAAGGAGATTTAGGTGGAGTACTGTGTGTAAAATTGAAGTAGGATTCATGTGGATCACAAGTTCTCTCTCCTTTTCTTCCAGACAGGACGCAGCTATTTTGAAGAGGAGACATGGCTGTAGTTGTGAGTACCTCCACGTTTGCATACTTAAAACTAATGAGTTAAATAATACCACTCCCCTAACACACACACACACACACACACACACACACACACACACACACACACACACACACACACAGGACAGCATTCACCAGGACAAATATCTATTCTTCATCTAACATGAATTCAGCTGCAGCTCAGCATTTCCCAAAGGCCCATTGTTGCAGACACCGGCGATAGCCACAGTTGCCTTAGCTGTTAATCTCTGATCCCTGCTTCAGGTCTACCAGTGGTCCTCACCATGTATTTACAGGCTTTGCAGGACTCATGTGAAGAGATTAACCAAACACTGAGGCCTATTGATTGTGGACCTGTTCACGTGGATTAGACATGTTTTAAAGCTCACACAGCAAAACCCAGTCTTGTGAGAGAATTATATTGACACCAAAAGGCACTGTTCAACTTAAGTGTTTCGTTGTTAACACGATAAACATAAATAAACGTAACCACAAAAAGTAAGGAAATTTGTGTTTGGTACCATTATTTCTTTATCGATAAAGCCTACTTATTTCCCCTTAAATGGTTCCACATTCGTAAGGAAAATGCATTTGTGGGTTGAGCAGCAAATCTTCTCTGCCAATGCCAAACAGTTTATTGTGGTATTGGCTGCTGTTTGGTGTCGTTTACTGGATTGGATGATTGAAGTCTGACGAAACAAGACATATTGACATTCTAACAATTTATTCATTTAACAAACAAGTGCCTCAGTAGCATGTGGAAGAACCATACACAGCCACAACACGACTTGCACCTCCTCCTCGTGCTGGTCATCAGCTTGGTCACACACTGCTGTGGGATGGCATCCCACTGTTCAACCAGCACTTGTTGCAAGTCAGACAGTTTAGTTGTGTGGTCACTGCTGGCACCCAAGCTGATCTCACAAGTGTTCAGTGAGGTTGAGGTTAAGCCTCCTGGCAGTCCCTATTTGAGACCTCGAGTTGTCTGTGTGCAGACTCTTCTGGATTGTCTGGATAGACAGCTATCGGCCATATTGTCATGCAAACTTTGACTGCAAATCTTTAGAAGACTGCCAATGGTCCCTAAGTGCTGACAGGGTGAAGAAATGGTCTTGTTGTGGTGTCATCTTCTTGGGATGCCCGCTTCTCAGCCTGACTTCCCCTATTACATGGAACTTGGCCTTCAGTTTGGTGATGGTACTAGGGTTCACTCCAAATAATGCTGCAACTTGGTTTTGCAGAACACCAGCTTGAAGTTGCCCTATCCAGATTAGCCAAATGTGGCATGGCAAACAGGCAACTGATTTTCAGCACCTGGGGTACCAGAAGGTCAAAAGTCAATAAGCTGTTTAGCATTGGCAGAGAAGATTTGACAAGTTTTCATTGGTGCAACACACATACTCAACTCTGCTACTCAACCCTCAAATGCATTTGCCTTAGAAATGTGGCACCAATAAACAGGCTTTCCAACAGTATAAGATTTGTTGCCAAGAAGCATTGTTACAACAAAGAAATAATGCACACAAATTTCCTTACTTTTTGTTCTAAGTTTATTCCTATGCTCACAGGGAAACTGTTTTCCATCAGCCATTATAACAAACTGTGACATCATTAATTACCCTCCCTCACTCCAGACATTTTGGCAGGTGCAACCATTAAAAATGAATGTGTTTCATTCACCTGAGCCACTAAGCCACTGAACATTCACAATATAGAGTCCTTGAAATGGCACACCTAAATGGAAAGAATCAAAATTTAATCATATTAATCTTGCCTGTACTATGATCAAATGTCTGCTCTGAACAGGGCCTATGGGTAAAAAGCACAACAATAAATGGGAAATTTTAAACCAACAGAGAATGGACAGAAACATTTTAACTAAGTTACTGAAGTGGATTTAACATGTTCATTTCCAGTTCCATAATATTTTCTTATCTCTGATAAGAAAATCAGAGATAAGAAAATATTATGGAACTCTAGGACCCTCCTAGAGTAGCGTTGCATGATTCACATAATCTTTATCTTTTACTGGACCTTGGTGCAACCACTCCGTTCATCCACTGCCTCAAACAAGCTGTTTCGCTCCCTCCATCCCTACCTCCTTCCTTCCTTCCCACTGTCTTGTGACTTGATTTGAACAGCTAGCTGGAGTTTCTGTGTTCATAGCAGGAGCTGCATGCCTGCGATGACCAAATCAGGGAAATTCTCTCTTATTTGCAATATACAGATAAAATCATAGAAAACAAAACAGAAAATCAAAGATTTTCAGCAGTCTGAAGCCTGAGCTTTTGGCTCACAGAGACTGATTTGAACAGCCACCACTATAAAAATATATATAATAGAAAATAAGGAAACGTTCTAAAAGGTTACTAGGGTTACATAAACTTTACTGTATCTTTACTTACCAAGTTAGCATTATTATGGGTACTTGTGCCTACTCTACCACCTAAAGCTGAAAACCTCATGTTTTGCTTTTGACACATTGTTTCATCAGCCTTAAAGTTATTATCTTAAGCCTTAATGTTATTTTATCGAGGAGATAACCCTTTTAGTGCAGCAACAAAGGAGACAAAAGATGCACTGATTATATTTGTTTACGTTGCTAGCAGAGGTTTCAGATGATCAAACACAGGTGCAAGTTATAGTATCAGCTGCAATTTATCTGCACTACTTTTCTAATGCATGTTTGTTCACTTTACCGGTTAGAGCTGAAAGAGAAAGAGTTATTGTTAGTGATGGATTTGGTATCATTTCCCTGCTATGACTGTGATGGCTCCATCACAGAATAGTTAATGTGTGAACCAGGATTATATCTCTTGGCTGGCCAGGGAACACCTTGCTAATTTACTAGTTTATTTGTTTCCCTGAATGAATTTACATCTGCGCTGAAAACATATTCCAGCGTGAGAGTCAAATAATGTGTCTCTGGGTCCATTTCATTCATATTTAAATGCATACTGTGGGAATGAACTGGTGACAGGTTACGAGTCTTTAATTCTCTCTGGTAAATTGGGGATCACTGGACCGATAGCTAACTTATATAACTATAAACAAGTATAATGTTCTAAGCAACCATGACAAGCTGTATTAATATTTTCCATCTTCTCAGAGTGGAACTTACCGTATGGTGTCGGAGGAGGAGCAGGCACTCAGGGCCAAGCTGGAACGTCTGACTGTCAAGGACCATGGACCAGTTTTTGGACCCTGCACCAACCTGCCAGACCACACCAGGCAGAAGGTGATCAAAGAAACAAACAAGCAAAATATCGATTGAAACCTCTGTGGGCAGGACAGTGTGTAATAACATCAAGATTCACCAGAGTCACATCAGAACATAAAAGACTTTAACAGGAAAATTAATTTACACAATTACTCGCCAGTAAAACCGTGATGCAATCTGCAAACCACACTGAATAATTTTTCATAATATCATCTGTTGAATGCATGTTTCTCATTAGGAAACACTACAATCATGAGGAAACAGTCTAATAAGCTTCTGATTACATTTTATTCATTCTCCATGTGTTTATACACCACTCTGCATTTAATCATTAGTAATTAATTTCTCCCATAGTGTGTCTTTTGTCCTGTCTCCCTCTGCTCTGCTCTTTCCCCTCACCCATAAAAAAGCAGATGGCTGCCTCTCTGGGTGTGCCGGAGGTTGTACTAGGATGTCTAACACCCTTTCACAATGGGTGTCAGAAAAAAAGGAAAAATCTCGGGATTGCAGCATAAGTTTGCTTTTATGTTCCCCTCGACTTTTTTCGTAAATACCAGATTGAAAGCTGTGATTTTAAAGCTAACTTGTCATTATTAACTCTAGCTATACAACTAACCTAGCCCATCTGTCACCCTGTATCCGGAAGAACACAATAACTTGATCAGCAAGAGCAAATCCAGCTGTAAACTCCAGCTGTAAGGTCAGCGGCACAGTGACAGGAGAATTAGCATTTTTTAAAAAGTTATTTAAATTATTATTATTATTTTTTTTGTAACTAAAGCACAGGGAGAATAGGCCTTTGCCAAGGTTAAAACCAGGACCATCATGATATAAGCCAACAGTGCTGATCACTGAGCCGCTGTGCTACAACTTCCCAGCACTTATATTAATTTTACCGATACATTTGAATTCATTACACCTTTCAGTGGATGAGTTTTGCATGCTTCATTCTTTGATCATATCTATGAAAGTAAATCTTTGGGCAGCATGTGACTAAAACTAGAACTATCCAAATATAATCTATGAACTAACTGCCTACAGGCCAAGGATGAGCTGAATGAGACCGATGAGAAGCGGGTGTCTGCAGTGAAGGAGCTGCGG
>JAMQGT020006090.1:0-17057 GCA_024447675.2 Pterophyllum scalare | reverse complement strand
TTATGTAGCACTTATTCATTCAGTTACGTATTGCTTCTCATTTAGTTCGTTAGTGCGCACTCTACACAAACACATCAGATTAGGCGCTGCTGTGGTAGATCATAGAGAATATCATTCACTAGGTTAACTGTGCAATAACTCGTGCACAAGTTGTGTCTCATTGCACTTTGTGAGGAGCAGGAAAGAGTTTGCGCTGGTCCTTAGAAGGAAATGACGTATCATCGGGCGCTTTTAAGTGGTTATACAGAAATTCACAAGCTTTCTAGTGGGCGGCGTACACCAGTGTATCACGTAGACTACACCACTGCTCTCAGGTCTGTCACATGTGCTCAGGGTGAACCTGCTCCCATCAGTAGCAAGCACAGGGCTCCAGTGGTGGACCTGCCACTTCTGGTATACTATAGCAAACGCCAATCAGGCTCCACGGTTCCGGGCAGTGGGCACAGCGCCCCCTAGAGGACGTGGGGCCACCGTCGTGAAGTCTGCCTGACCAAACAATCAGAGACATTGACACCAGTGGCTGCTGAAGGTCATTTTGTAGCTTTGCAGGGCTCATCCTCTTCCTCCTTGCACAAATGTGTCACCACTTTGCCAAAGTCTGGAGGAAGACCCAGACTGCCACCCTCAGAGTAGAGGTGTGTCCCCCACTCATCAGCCTGGTTTGGAGTGGATAAAGCAGGCTGACATTAAGCTTCTGGCCTTCCCAAAGCCCGGCCTCAACCCTGCTGAAAATGTGTGGACTAAATCTCAGAAGCTGCTGATTGCTTTAAGGATGTGAATGAAAATAAAATCATGTGCTGTGGTAGATGTTGAAATAATACAGCTGACTGATGTCATGTTTCAGTCATGATAGCAGCACAGCTTCCCCTCTGTGTTAATGAGGACAATAAATACTTCATGTATCCTATATTCAGGAAATTATTTTATTTAATGTACAAAATCCTCACTGACTCAGATCACACCACAGAAATACACAATAAATGTAGAAATACACCAACTACAATGAAATGTAGAAAATGCTGTTTTAAAGCATTTAATGTGATGCTTGTTTATTATCGTCATGGTAACTGTCCTGTGAGCTGTAGAGTGAAATGAGCTGGAAACACAACAGGCAGACCTTTAAAGTGTGGTATTGTTTATATCTATATACGCAAAAAGAAACAAGTGCTCTGAAAATTAATCAAATTTAAATTCTTACTTTCTACATTCACAATAATTTAATCCATCATTAAAACTCAGTCAAATGTGAAAGCACCGCCTGCTTTAGTTCTCGTGATAATCTTTAAAATGATGCAAAACATAAATGATTAAAACGTGAAAACTCTTAAACTCACTTAAGGCCATTTGTGAACTTTGATTGTGGTGAACTGTAGTCCAGAAACAAGGTCACACAGCGCTCATTTGCCATTGGTGCACTTCAGCAAACCGACGCTGGTTAGCTGCAGCACAAGATTTGACTCAGGTGGGTTGAAAACTCGAGTTGTGAAAAGTCCACCCAAAACTCAGAGTTTCAGTCAGGACAGCTTCAGCCAGTAAATCAGAATCAGCAAGGAGAAGGCGGAGTGTAATGTAACTTTATGTAGTGTTTGATCGCATTTGAATGATCTGGGCTTTCAGTGCCACTAAGACCAGTTAAAATCATATACTTTTATTTTGAAGGCCAGATGGAAAGTCTGGAAATCTGTGACCGATCTCCAACCACGTGACCTCTGACGGGCTCAGTCCAAACCTCACTGGCCACGATTTAAACTATGAATCAGTCCAAGTATCCCCCCCCCACTCTATTTTTATAAGTTCAAAAACTGAAAATCAAACACACCCAGCGCAGCTTTTAATAAAGATAACTGAGGTCTAAGGCACACAATTAAAACCAGACTGCTGGCTGCAGATAAATATTGCCATTAGGAAACAACCTGACGATTATTCTCATCATTAATGTTTGTTTTAAAGGATCAGAAATGAATTTGTTGGACCAACAACCCAAAGCTTAATAATTTTCTCAGGTGATCATGTGATTGTAAAATATCCAGTTAGAACCATCAAACATTTAAATTTCCCTGCTGTAAATAAGCACTTCATTTATTCTGTGATTTCTCAGTGACATCCTTTGAAGCTCTATGTGTGATTGGAGGACCGGCAGCTCCCCTGATTCAGTCTCATTTAAAGTGCACGATCAATCGTTCCCTCCATCTACAGAAACGTTCTGCTGGAGCCTCACAGTTTGGCTCTCGGCGTTCGCTCCAGCAGCGTCCTCATGTCCAGCAGCGCGTCCGCCACGGCCCGGGCCAGCTGTGCCGCATTCGTTTCTTTGCAGCTGTTGAAAGCCGACACGGCGAAGTTGATGTGATCGTTCATGGGGTTGTAGCACACGCCGTACCCGTTTGGCACGACCGGGCCGAAGCACATTACGCAGTCGGTCTTGGACGGGACCTTTTTGATGAAATGAGAACGTAGCGGTTAGCTTGCAGGATGCTAACACCACAGCTGAGTATAAACAGAGTTGAACTCACTCGGGGAGTTTGTGTTGGAGTGTGTTGTTTAAGTTGTAATAAAAAGTGTTACATATGCACATTTAAGGTCATAAGGTCACATGGTCTACCTGCATTGGTTACTTCAGATTATTTTTGCATGCTTGCATAAACCCCGGCTCCGTACCTGGCTGGTAGACAGGCGGTAGTGTAAGGCTTTAGCGTAGGCGGCGTCTTTGAAGACGTCGGGGACGGGGAGGTTTTCCTCCATGGCCTGCATCTTCAGGCCCAGCAGGTGTCGGTCTATGGCCTGGCCGCTGATCGCCTGCGAAGGAGAGACGGATTTCATCGAGTGGGTTCATTAAGTAGTCCTGTACTTTCTGCACCCACGTGCTGTAGATGTGGGGCTAGTATGGTTGGACCTCTCGGTGCTGCGAGGACTCACCACGTTCGTGTACGACCTGTGAGCTTTTACAGCTTTCTCCATTAGATCCACTTTTTCTGAGTTCTGTGTGAACAGGAAGAAGATGGGGTATCAAAACTCATTGAAGTAGGTTCACATTCATTTAATGAATCGAGTATCAAAACGACTCATTAAACCCAGTAAAAACTCTCATCCCTGGCTGCTGTACGATCAGTTTGTCTTTCAGACTGATGAGGTTGGTGATTTGGTGCTTTAATGGCTGACCTGTTTGGTGGAGTCGTCGAAGGCTCTGACGAAGGCGGCCGAGGCACGCGAGGCGGATCGGATGGTATCTGTGCGGCCGAGTCTGAACATCCGCAGCGAGGCGCTTTCATATGTGGCACAGCAGTGCTGGTACATCCTGCAGAGAGGCGAGGACCACACTTTAGCTCCAGGAATAAAAGCGTGACATTAAACTGCCCGGTAACAGCTCCCAGTCTGAGCAGGACGTCACACTCAGTCTAATCCCAGCCCATCTTCACTTTAACCTCTAACCTGATCCACACCTACGCATGCCCTAAACTAATTAAACTAAGCATCACCCGAACTTAAAGGTGAACACATCTGTGCGTCAATCCAACCTTAAATGATAAATTCAGGGACGCTCAATCATAAACCTATTCTGCTGTAAGCACACCTCCACCCTGAAGTGCAAATCACATTACAGACACCTAAAGGGATGTCTGTGACCCACAATGCACCACTCGTACCCCACTTTTTTCTTCTTTTATTTAAATATGACCGTTCAATGCACAGGTAGCAGCCAGTGACGGAGCAGAGCCTCACCAGTCACCGTGCTAACGCTTCCTTGTTCTGCCGTGAGAATCGATCTGATGATCCTCCCCGCCTGTCATGACCCTGTGCCCCACAGTCTGAGAAACACTGCTTTATCCCAACACAAGCATCCCATAATTGGCCCCCCAGCAAGCTGCATCGAGCAGGAC
The DNA here is from genome assembly GCA_024447675.2 of Pterophyllum scalare. Lineage (NCBI taxonomy): Eukaryota > Metazoa > Chordata > Actinopteri > Cichliformes > Cichlidae > Pterophyllum > Pterophyllum scalare. The sequence continues at coordinate 13,182 of JAMQGT020006090.1, read as the reverse complement.
GGCTGGAAGTCCAATAATGGCAAAATAAAAGCCTCTGTGCAGATTCTGAAATGCTCCTGGCGTGACTTGAAGCCGTGCAGAAGAAGAGCGTACACCGATCGTCAGGTCAGCACTGCTGCCCAAACTGCAGACACGGAGAACCACAAAAGCTGCCATGAACCAGCGTCCTGAATCCAATGGTCAGAAATTCAAGTTAGCAACACCAACTTGCAGCAGCAGCAGACAGAGCAACGGCTCATGGAAGAATCGATCTGCAGAAGGAGGTGGAGCCAGCATCACAAGACAGTCCCTGAACAGGAAAATGAAGGCGGGGATGATGGTGAAACCTCTGGCGTCATGGGAACAGTAAAGGCAGCTCAGAGATGGCGTGCTGGCGGGCACCTGTCGATGTCGCAGACCTCTACCGGGGACAGGTGAGACACACCATGAACACACAACCATTAACTCTCACAATGGCCAATTTAAGATCACCTGCTGTGTGAGAAAATTCCATGCCGGCACAGGAAGAAAACTCCGATCAGCGGATTCAAATCAGGAACCTTCATCATGTGAGGCGACCGCTGAACGTGGACAGCAGAAAGTCTTCTCACAGAGACGGCCGGAGGAGGTGGACCTGAGAACCTCTGAGCACAGACATTAGCCTCTCTTTCACCTGCCAGCCTTCTCGTTTGTGTGATGTCTGAGTGATCAGGTGAGAACAGCTCATCGAATTCCAGCCGGTTCACTCGTCTACACTGAAGTGGCACCAACTGACCATTTCATGCTGTGTGCTCCTGTTGGAAAGGAGAGTCTCCTGGCCCAATTGGCCCGACCCTCTACGACAGGGGTATTCAAATCCAGGCACAGAAGCCCCGCCCACCTGCTAATGACTTCTATATTTGACTCTGGTGGGTTGAAGCAGAGACGCACCTAAAACCTGCAGGACAGCGGACCTCGAGGCCTGGAGTTGAATACCCCTGCTCTACGAGTTCATGCATGGAAAAGCCCGTTTCAGCGCCTCACCTGTAGTAGGCCAGCTGCAGCGCCATCTGGATGAAGGCGTCGGGACTCATCTTGTGGGCTTTTGGGACGTTTTTACCAAAGTGGTCAAAAACCATCACCCTCATGTCCAGATCCTGGGCCAGTCTGTAAGGGAAAGGCAGGTGAGCCTGGAGCTACAAATCTCTTAATCAATTAAACAAAAGTTTCATTTAGCTCGGTGAAGCAGCCTGAAGGTCAGCAGCCGCTCTAAGAGCCGCCCTCACGTGTTCATGCTGTTCTTGGCCTCCTCGATGTCCTTCTTGATCTCAGGCGTGATGGAGAAGTGTAGCTTCTGTGGCATGGGTAAAGGCACCATTGGAGATCGCACCATCTCCGGCTTCCTCCTGTTACCGCAAAGGGAACGAGTCGTACACAGAATCAGTGTTTACACCAGAAGCAGGAATCAGAGCCGAGGACGTGACGGAGCTCTGAAACATGTCCACTAACAGCTCTGAGGGTTTCCAAATAATCTGTGACCCACTTACGTGTATTCTACGACGTGGTCGATCAGGGCCACGATGGGGGGGCCTTCAGCTGGAGCGTGCTCATAGTTTGCTCCACATGTCCCGTCCTCTCCAACAATAAACTGGAAGAGAGACGAGAATCACTTTCACTGAGCACCTCATTATTCTAGATTACAGTAAGTGCACTTCCTGTTTACGTTAAAGCCCTCTGAGGACACCAGGCCTTGAGACAGGTTCAGACCTCTCAGGTGTCCGAATGCATAAAAACATGCGTCCTGGCCAGAACTGTCTCGGATGAGAACCGGCCTCCCTCCTCTCGGTTAAACTTGTGTTTACAGTGAAGTCAGTTTAGTTACAGCTTCTGCACAAAAATAACCAGATTTTAGCCTTTCTGCTATAACGCCTAGAGCTGGTTTCCCAGAGTTGCCCGGCCTGAGTGATTGACTCGTACACAGTCAGCTCAGGGTGCACGCTGAGGTCGCCGGAGTCTTTCAGCACACCTAATCACAGACTCACCTGCAGCGTCTTGTCGAACCAGCGGTTCCCACTGTTCCACTGGCTGCCTCCTCCGTGCAGCATCTGGACGGCGGCGCAGCTGCGGTACATCTCACTAGATACCCGAGGGATCGCTCCGTCCAGACACAGCGTGAAGATGCTCCTCTGGATCGCCAGCACCGACTCTTCGTTGGTCTTATCTGGACAGAAGCAAGAAGTGACCAAACTTTGATCCACGTGTTGCTCACGTGCTGCATTCAGTGCCCTGCTGAATCACCTTTGATCAGGTTGAGGTAAGCTTTGGCCCACGAGTCCCGGTGCTGCGTGGTGAGGATGCCGACCGGCTCAGAGCTGGACTCCGCTGAGACGTTGCAGATCCTCTCCAGCTGCACACAGAGCTGATCTGAAGTCAGCGGAGTCCCATTGCTGTGGTACACGTCTAGCATGAAGAACTGGATCCAGATGGAAGACAGACACAAAAGACTGGTCAGGCATCAGTTTTCCAGGTTTCTGGATGCTGTGCTCTCTGCAGGCTTAGGTCTTTCCAACATATCCTTTGAATAGTTCCTGCTCTAAATCAGAAACGCAGTGACAGAGCGGGAACCTTTCTCGAAGGATGCCATTCTGGTGTTAAACTGTTGTGTTTCTGAAAAACCAGCCTGATTTTTACATGAATCAAACAGAAATGGTCCTGAAACTAGAAGAATACTCAGGTTCAGTCATCCTCCTGCAACATCTTATAAAAGGATTCTTTGGAAACCACAGTGTTGGTGCTGTTGGGTCTGAGTGCAGATTTGCAGACCTGCATATTATAGTGATAACGGTACCTGCAGGCTGACAGACAAACCCGGGATGAAGAGGATTTTATAGCTGAAGATCGCTCTCCTCCCAGCAGGGAGCAGCTGAAGCCTGCTGATCACTAGAATGGATCATTATTTATGATTTGGGCTTTTCTATTGTTTCTAAAATACTCAAAGATATCAGGACTGCCCAGGTTTAACATATCCAGGATCTCTTTTCTTTATCTGGCTTCATTTATCCATCAGGCTGAGCGATAAGTCAACCCGGCTCTGAGCGCGCTCACTCTTAAAGTCCAGGAGGGAAAATACGGACTGTTCCTTTTTACAGACTCATGAGCATCACTGCCCGGTAATAAAGACATGATTATAATTACAACTGCATTAAATTAATAGCTCAAGGCGTCAAACAGCAAGTGAAGATTATATAATAAAAGAGTTCAAAGTAATAACTGGGCCAAGCAGCAGAAGGCTTAGGTTCTCCGTCTTAGATTTGTCACATTAAGATCCCAGAAGTATAAAACTGTTCCAGAGCTGTTTGCAGTAAACGGGAAAAACAGCAGGAGTTAAGCTGCTCTTCCGGATCATCACGAGGCTCCTTAGAAAGACTTTAAAGGTCTCTGAAGACTTCAGCCTCTCTCCATCTGCAGTCTGAGGGATCTCACAGGTTTCACAACGCTGCTCCCTGTGGACCCATGAAAGTGCCCAGTGCGCTCAGAGTTTGTTGATGATTAACATCCGGCTGCAGGAAGCTTCTTACCTGGAAGTTGTGCGCTATGGTGATGTGTTTGGGGGGCCGCGAGCTCTTGGCGTGGTTCACCACCGAGTCCCTCTTCAGACCGGGGATCCGGCAGGACGACAGGACCTCGTAGTACTGATTCATGCAGAGAGGCTTCCCTCCCAGGAACTCGACTGGAAGAGTTTCACTGAAAGGCAAATTTATATCATCTACTGTGACCTTTGTTTCAACTTTAAAACTGATTCAGCAACATGTGGTCTCACTGAATGGGCAGCGTCATCCCTGCTGAATAAAAGCTGCGTTTCTAGTAGTGGGAAAACATTTTGAGACAAGTACTCACTTATCGATCATTGTCTTAAAGTCCAAAACGCCCGCTATCAGTTTGGCTGCAAACCTGAAGAGAGAGGGAGGGAGGGAGGTCAATATTATTTACAGATTAACCTATAAAAACAACTCTTAACTGACAATCTTTGAAATAAACGTGTTCACCGGGGGAGGGGGTCAGATTTAGCCTAAAAACATGAAACGTAATCAAAATGATTTCTTCATCATGTCTCATAAAAACAGCCAAAAATAAACCATTTGCCTCCAACCAGACTATAAACAAGTCGGGGTCACAGGAGTAGATCGCGGTTTCCGTCACGGTGCAGGACTTCAGACTGCAGTCAAACAGAAGCCCATCGACACCACGAGCCTGTTCGAGATCCAGAGGGTTAAAGAGGCTCTGGTAGAAGCTGTGTGAGATCACCTTATTTGTCCTTTCTTATCACTGAAGTTCATGTGAGGCAAAACCAACCCGGGACTCGAATGGACGATCACAGGCATCCGATAGTCGAGATAAGCGACCTGAACCCACCACTGTGACAGCTGCACACACACAGACACACAGATCCAGGAAAGGGGCACAAAATAACTTCAGCTTTAGAAGAAGAAGTAGCAGGACTTAAAACATCAACACTGCATAAACAAGGGTGGCGCTTCAGTCACTTTTTTCTACTCTTGGACCTATGTGACATCATGCCGTGGTATCCCTAATACGGTCATCTCAGGCACAGAAGCCCCGCCCACCTGCTGTTTACACAGGGCAGCCATGCAGAAGAAAGTTGGCTTAAAGGGTGAGGAACTAAAACTGCTTACTTCAAACATGAACCAAAGGAACAGGATAAGATAAATCAGGATTATTTTGAGCTGTGAATCAAGCAAAGCTACTTCTAGCAGAGCCAGGAATGAACAGCATAGGTCATGTTTAACATTTATAGGACCAAAGTGGCAAAGGAAGTTTTTGAGCTCACCCAGTTCTCAGTTTTGGACGCCCTCTTCTCCAGGCCCCTCTGCAGCATCTCTCCGAGCCCCCCGGCTAGCTGAAACTCCTCCAGCAGCCCTTTAGTGTGCTTCAGCTCCTCCGCCTCCACGATGGGCTCCAGGGCGGTGAGGTATCGCTCACAGGTCTGCTGCAGAGGGGGGACGGGCAGGCAGGGCAGCCCCTTCTGGTGGGTCAGGTATCGGCCGGAGACCCGAGTGGCCGATACTGGTTTGACCAAGAAACTGGCCTTCACAAAACTGCAGGGCTTCATCATCCCCACCTTTAACAGAGGTGTAAAAGAAAAGAAAGACTAAAGGTTTGAGTGTCAGTGAAGTCAGAAATAATCCTTTCAGCTGCTCCCTTTAGGGGGCGCCACAACAGATCATTTGGTGCCATCTCACCCTATATCTCTAGCATCTTCTTATGTCACACCAACCATCTGCATCTCCTCCTCCACTACATCTATAAACCGCTGAGGTCTTCCTCTTTTCCTCCTGCCTTGCAACTCCATCTTCATCATCCTTTGTCCAGTATCTCCACCCTCCCTCCTCTGCACATGTCCAAACCCTCTCAGCCTCTCTGACTCTGAGCTGTCTGGTGGACTCATTTCTAATCCATCCTCCTCACTCCCACTGAAGATCTGAGCATCTTCACCTCAGCCTTCTGTCTTTTTCTTAGTGCCACGTCTCCAAACCATAAATCATACCAGGTCTCCTTCTGTCACAGCCCTGACACTCACATCCGCCTGCTCCATTCAGACTCCTTGCACGGTTACGCTCATTCTCACTGACACTGCTGACTTTCATTCCTCTTCTCTCCGGAGCATACCTCCATGTCTCCAGGCTATCCTCCACCTGCTACCTGCTCTCACTACAGATCACGATTTCATCTGCAAACATCAGAGTCCACAGCGACGCCTTCCTGACCCCATCTGTCAGCCTGTCCATCACCACTGCAAACATCAAGGGGCTCAGAGCTGGTCCCTGATGTACTCCCACCTCTGCCTTGAATCCATGTGTCACTCCTGCTGCACAGCTCACGGTCCTCATTCACATCCTGCACCACCCTCACACACACTATATCACCAAAGTATTCACCCACACTTTGAAGTGAAAGAATGGGTCGCTCTCAGGAGCAGGTGGATCGACATCATATTAAACCCTATAGATTAAGAATGGGATATTATCAAATTCATGTGTGTGAAGACAGACAAGCAAATACTTATGGCAGAGCAGAGTACTCCTCTGCCACTCCTGACTTCCTCATGCAGTGCCACAGTTCCTCTCCTGGCACTCTGTCATATGCAAACAAATCTGCAGTGCTCTTCCTCAGCATGAAGCCATACTGCTGCTCACTGACCGTCACCTCTCCCCTTAACCAACAACTCTTTCCCACACCTTCATGGTATGGCCCATCAGCTTTACCCCTCTGCTGCTACTACAGCCCTGCACATCACCCTGGTTCTGGGAAAACTGGTCTGAACACAATAAAGCTGCATTATTATCATGAGGTGAGTTTCATAAACTGCCATCACAGCAGAAGTGCTCAGAGGATCGCCAATAAACCAATAAAGCCAGCCTATGGGGGAAAACAGGCAGTACTTATTTAGACCGTGTTTAAACTGATTGGATTAGCATGTGTAATGTATTTATTCTTAATCCACCTTACACATGCATGGCCTACATTAAAGTGAAAATTAAAGCTGCAGTCATGCCGGTGTCTCCGTGTCTTTGAGCTAAACTCACCTTTCACCCACTTCCCTTAGCCGATGTTAAATATTAGCTACAGCTAACGGCTAACAACATTCTCCGTTTGTGAGCGGAGGGGAGCTAGCTAACTTACCTTAGCTCAGGTAAAACGTGCTTCAGGTGAGATAAGTATTGCCGCTGTCATGAATCCTGTCAGTGAGTGAAAGCTGGCTCCGAGCCGGTACAAACAAACCCACCGTGAGTCTGCTAACGCTGCCGTTACTCACCGCAGATCTGCTGCAAATGCCCCACATTCTGCAGCCGGAGGTAGAAACGCCCACCGAAACACAGGCAGAAGTCCTGCGGAGCTCCGCGTCCGGCCAGCAGGGCTTTACTCAGCTTTATTTTTTATGTTTTATCCGTGAGCCGGGCGGTGCTGCGCCCTCACTGCATCGCCTCCCTGCAGCTGCTGCTCGGCGCTTTATCTGCTCAAGTTACTCAGCTGGAAAACAGCCCAGATGCCTTAAATAAGTGAGAGGAGTGGCTGTTAGTGCGCACTTATAAGTTCAAATTCAATGCAGTTTCTTACTTTCTCGCTTTACTTTCACTATACGTCAGCGGTAAATATATTTTAAGCCCTCATAAAGTTTTGATTTTCAGCACCTGGAGCAAAATAATCTGGGCTGTCACTCCGTTGGCGAACATGTGGGGGCAGTAATGAGTAATGAGCCTACCGGGGAATAACCCCACGAAGAAGACTGTCAGGCTCGCCATGGCGGAAACAGAGCAGCAGTCAGGTAAGGCTCAGCTGGATGCTAGTGCTCACCGTCAGCAGCGCTTCGTGTATTGTTTACGTTCCGTTTTAAAGGCGGTGACGGTTATAAATAAGACTTTAGGGGCCGGTTTCAGGGCTTTAGATGAGCTCCGGAGGCTGAGCGCTGTCCGCACACTGACTGCAGGTTCCCCACCTGGGCTGATTGGATTTGAACCCTGTGCTGCAGATGTGGAGAGGTTAGCAAACTTTAGCAGCCGCTGGCGGACCTACAGTCCCCTTACCTGAGTGTCTGTGACGTGTGAGCTTCACGTAGTGAGTGAAATGTACTCAGATTACTTCTGACCGTTCACCCCAGTCAGCACATTGATTAGTGTTGCGATTAAAGGGCGGCTCAGTTCTTAGACTTTAATCAATTTGGTCAGAACACAGTGGAAAGATTATTAAATTATTCTATTTATACTAGCCATAGATGTCAGTGAGCAGCTGAATGGCTTCATGCTGACAGAGAGCGCTGCAGATGTGAGGTTGGCTTTGATAGTGTTGATGAAGAAGTTTAGGGAAGGTCACAAGGAGCTGTCTCTTTGTGGATCCAGAGAAAGCAGATGATAGGGTGCCCAGAGAGCAGCTGTGGTACTGCATGAAGTATGTGAGGGTGGTGCAGGACATGTATGAGGACAGTGGTGAGGTGTGCGGCAGGAGTGAGTGATAGGTTAAAGGTGGGGGTGGGATTACATCAGGGATCTGCTCTGAGCCCCTTCTTGTTTGCAGTGTTGATGGACAGGTGAGGACAGGCAGGAGTCTCTGTGGACTGTGATGTTTGCAGGAGTAGGTGGAAGAGAGCCTGGAGAGGAATGAAAGGCACAACACCTGTGTGTGAGTGAGAGGGAGACAGGTGTACCAGTGAAACCGCAAGGAGTAGAAGTAGTAAAGGTGGATGAATTTAAATACCTGGGGTCAGCCATTCAAAGCAATGGACGGTGCACAAGAGAGGTGAAGAAGAGAGTGCAGGCAGGGTGGAGTGGGTGGAGACGAGTGACAGAAGGAGAGCAGCAACAGTGAAAGGGAATCTTTACCAGATGGTAGTGATACCTGCGGTGATGGATGGTTTGGAGACGGTGCCCCTGACAAAAATCTTCTCATTCTGAGACCAGACTGAGAAACCGACGAATTTATCGTTTTTGGCATCATTTACAAAATAAACATTGCATCAAATAAGATTTTAAACTAATAACTGACCACATGAACCTGCCAGGAAAGTGTTTACTGAGGTCATCAGTCAAATTTGAAGTAGGATCACTTCCATACCATCAAATTTTTGCAACCCGGAGTCGCCCCCTGCTGGACATTAGGAAGGAATGCAGATTTAGTCCTTGGACACACCCACTGTGATGTCACCCACTTATTTTGGATGGCTGCCACCAGTTTGGGTCTTTGAAGCCAGAAGTGACCATATTTGGATGAGAGGGTGAGGTTATTAGTCAATGCTTGGGGACTGGCTTATTTATAGAGCCTCTAGTGGACATTAGAGGAACTGCAGCTGTTGGTGCTTCACTTTTCAGCCCCGAATGATGTAGTTTAGCTCAGAGCAGTCGGCAGCCTGAACTTTTGGCTTGGAGGGATTTCTTGTACATGCACTGACCTCATAAAACTGTATTTTTTTTAGGGTCCACTCCTGAAGATGAAGCCCCTGAAGCGGGGGCCAGCTTCACCTTCATGGTGCCCAAGAAAGAAATCAGCATGGTGCCTGACATGGGAAAGTGGAAGCGATCTCAGGTCAGTTCCTAACCCTTTTCAGGCTCGAGAGTTGTCCGTCACATTGATACAGTCACTCGTCCTGAGGGAAAATCGTGTATTGCCCAGCTGGATGGCGAGTGATTTCTGGAAGCTGTTTGCTGTCACCGGGTGAAATCAGTGACAAAGAGGGTGCTGCACCAGAAACCTCCTCCTGGTTGCTTTGGGCCCTTGCACGTTCCAACAATTGACCCTAGTGTGCTTGGAAAACACTGTTTGCAAACACTCGCTAAGTGCCCATTATTGCTCACTGCGTTGGTCATTTTTGCATGCAAACAGTGATGTCGCCACATCTCCGTACCATTTATACCAACTCTGAGGGCGCGAGCACTCGCTTCAGTATTTTCCTGAAAGACAGAACCTCCACATCAGCGCTGGTAGAGGACGACAAGAAGTCAGAATTGCGGCTTTTGCTTTGAAGCCGTTTCCGGGTTTCGTCACACCTTTCGGTGGCTGGTGAATGTCGGTAGAGAAATTGGCATATTCCATGTAAACAGTCACAAGGAGGTTTTCACCAATCGGTCGGCCGCTGACTGAGCAGTCAGGAACCATTCGCCAGCTGGTCGGGGAATGCTAATTTTTCCTTAGTGACCGGTCCTTGCCAGACTGGCTGCGCACCAATCTCTAGACCTGTGTGACTGAGGCCTTATTCACATGATGGTCACCATGAGTGTCACATGTCCAAAACAGAGGAGAAGTGAACTTCTCGTGGTTAGCGTCCTTATTATTGGAACCCTTTTTGCAGCGTCTCATCTGCCCACACATCTGATTTCTAACCCGTGTCTTTCAGGCCTACGCCGACTACATCGGCTTCATTCTGACGCTGAATGAAGGCGTGAAGGGGAAGAAGCTCACATGTGAATATAAAGTGTCTGAGGTACGTTATCTGCCTATTTTTCTTGCTTGGCATAAACAAGCGAAAGCTTTTAGCACACCACAGGTTTCTCCTTCATTTGTTTCCTGAAACGCAGTAACGGAGCATCAGGTGTCATTTCACTCCTGTCAGCTTTAATTAGTCGGTTTAACTTTAAATAAAGCACGCTCGTGTGTCAGCTGAGTGTGGTCTTCATTGATGCTGCTGCAGTCACTGTCCTGTTACGTTTCCCAGACGGTGGAGAAGCTCGTAGACCTTCTGGGCACTCTGGACCGATGGATAAATGAGACTCCTCCCGTTGACCAGCCGTCACGCTTCGGAAATAAGGCGTACAGAAGCTGGTACGCCAAACTAGACCAGGTGGGTACGCTCACACGTGTAACACGCACCCGCACCCTCTGTGTCACACCCTGCAGCTAGCAGCTAACATGTGTTTTCACGCGCAGGAAGCAGAGGCGTTGGTGTCAGCGGTCCTTTCCGCTGATAAATGTGCCGCCGCTCCGGAGATCGCCGTCTACCTGAAAGAGTCCGTGGGAAACCCCACCAGAATAGACTACGGCACAGGTAGCGGTGCTCCGTCGGTACTAAAACGTTAGCTTTGATTAGTGATCAGATGGTGCTGTTGGAGCGCCGCTGTACTTTTGGCTGCTTCTCACAGCAGTCAACGCCGCATGTTGGATTTGTCTCCCCGGGGATCGAACTGGGGATCTTTTGATGAAAATACGTTTTTTTTAAATTACAAACAAAAAAAAGAGAACATTTTTTTCCATTTAATGATTTCCTGCCATGCGTCATACCTGCTTCTCTATGTTGTGTGTAGCAGTTCTGAGCAGTGCTGTATTTGAAAATATGAAAACGCTGCACGCACTAAATAAAACAACACAACGCTTCGACTGGTTGTTGGTCTAAATCACAGCTGAACTTGCTGCAGCTGTTCCACATCTTGTTCCACACCTTCCTGTCATTCTTCAGTAGCTCCAGTGCCGCATCAGAGCTTTGCTTCCTGTGGTCCCACAGAGAAATGCCGCTGTGCCCTGCAGCGTGGCTCGGGCCTCACTGCTGTAGCAGAAAACCTGACCTGGTGTTGCAGTCAGCAGTGAGTCTGAGGCTCTGCAGACCAACCTGCAGCTCTTTGATGTGCGTTTGTGTCTTCAGGTCACGAAGCAGCTTTTGCAGCGTTCCTCTGCTGCCTCTGTAAGGTCGGAGCACTCAGGGTGGATGATCAGCTGGCTATCGTCTTTAAGGTGTTCAACAGGTGAGCTGTTACTGTTACAGCATACATATGTTTTATCCTTTTGATGGAAAATGAAATGATGCTATTTGGAAAGTTGAGCATTTTCAAATCTAATGAACTCAACAGCTTTCCAAACCAATTTCATTCACGAGCTTTCTAATGCTGTTGATGGTGCAGGGCTGGGTTTCTTAGCCTCTCCTGTAAAAGAGATTTTGATCTCAGGGAACTTCTCGGCTAAAATAAAGTTTCTGTTTCTAATAACGTGGTTTCTGAGAGTTCTTACAGAACATTTCCAGAATCAATCGGTGTGGATTTCTCAGATTGATCCCGCCTGCAGACACGTGAACATGGTGCTGGGTGTGTTTGCAGGTATCTCGAGGTGATGCGGAAGCTGCAGAAGACCTACAGGATGGAGCCGGCTGGGAGTCAAGGTGTTTGGGGTCTGGACGACTTCCAGTTTCTGCCTTTCATCTGGGGCAGCTCCCAGTTTATAGGTAAGAGCTGACAGGTGTGGCTGTGGAGGGAAGCGTGTGAGGCTTCCCTCTACATCTGTAGAGCTGTCTGCTTGTTAAAGTCTGACGCTCCTGTTTCCCAAAATTCAAACGAGCTTTCAGCTCCAGTGCAGCAATCAGTGTGGCTGATGGTTTAACATCCATGAAAACTGTGATTAGCAGGAAGTTGGTTTCCATCTGCGGATGATGGATCATGTTCTGACTGAAGGATTTCTAAAAACTGCTAACTCTCAGCTGTGCTGTAACTCTGCGACGTTTGGCTGCTTCACAGAGTGAAGTGTTACCTGGTGGCTAGCTCTGCAGCTAGCCACCAGGTAACACTTCCACTTTCCACGTCAGCCGTGAGGAACATGCGAGATGATCCTCAGCTTATTGTCTGCAGTGAGTCGGCCTGAGAGCGTTAAGATAAGATATGCTTTATACTTTGACATACTTGATGTCCGGGACACCGGATGTATTAATTAGAGGACTGTGAGGCGCCTCAGAGGTTGCACTAGCTTTTTGTCTTTGCTGTAAAGTGTTTGTGACCTGCTCTGAGACTGCAGGTGTACATTTACAGCTTTGGTTTATTTATATTTATTTACTTATATTTTTGGTCTGTTTGTGTCCATTAATTCGAGCTGTTCATAAATAAATAAAAGGAAAGACAATAATCCTTCATTTTTCCCTGACCGAGCGGTTTTTCCTTTCACTTTAGCTTCGCGTAGCTTCCAGGGCGAGTTTGCTCGTTTCTGTTTATTTGCTTTTAATTGCTTAAAAATGTTCAGTGTTCATGTCATTTTTTTAAAATTAGTTTAGGTTTTTGTTATACTGTAAGATGTCTCAGTAAATATCTGAAACCTAAACTAAAACCTCCTAAATTATATAACCATATTTATATTATTTTCATGAGTTTTGGTGATAACATTTAAATCCCAGTTTTTACCTAAAGCCTCGTTTTTATTTTATTCTGTTTTTTTTTTCCACACAAACTTCTGCTTTTAGTGTAGTTTTGACTGGGAGTGACTTTATAACATACAAAATGAAACGATGGCTGAATTTTAGTGAATATCCAAAGAAACATCATTTTTCTCATGTTTGAAAGTTTAAAATGTTTTTGCAGTGGTGCAGTGACTGACTCTGTACACTAGGGGTCCTCAGTCCATTATCAAACACAGGCCTACGTGCAGCTGCTGCAGGAAACGTTATATCTGGGTCAGCCCATGAAAAATCAATCAGTGACCCACATGACCCTCTGTGAATCAGCTGATTCGTCATCGTTTACAGTAACTGTATTTTATTTAATGAAGCAAAGCAGTTTTATCTCCTCAGCGTTTCAGACCCTGAAAAGTTCACTCTTGTAACTTTGTAATTACTAATTGAAAATGTAACTAATCTGTTTATTCACAGTAGAACATAAAAAAAACATTCCAAATGTTTAAAGAGGACATTTTACTATTTCATGAAAGATATTTGCTCAGTTTGAGTTTGATGGCAGCAACACATCTGAA
>JAMQGT020006089.1:0-20230 GCA_024447675.2 Pterophyllum scalare | reverse complement strand
TATGTAATTGTACTTCGTTCAGTTACGTATAGCAGCACAATGGGGCAGTTTTTGTAGTTCTGCCTCTGCCTACCACAACAGTGGATTTTAAATCAAACAATTAATAAATGATTGAAGTGCAGAATTTCAGCTTATTATTGGATTAATTGTAATTACAGCCATTTCTATGCATAGTCCCCATTTTCAGAGGCTCAAAATTAACTGGATGAACTAACGTAATTTTGAATATATGTTTATTTTTAGTACTTGGATGAAAATCCTTTGCAGAGAATTTCGGAAGTCTAGAACCCATGATCACCAAATACTCCATTCTAGTGACCCAGTTCCACTAGCAGTCATACTGTACATGCCAGTACCATAGCATTGCCTCCATGTGTATGGCAAATAATATTGCACACCTGTCATTTTATATTGTTTTTTGCATTCCTTATATACACTGCTGGGAATAAAAGAATGCCACATCATTTGATGGAAATGAAACAGAGGGCTGAATTCAAAGACACCCTGAAAATCAAAGTGAAAAATTTTGATTTTGCAGCAAGTCAAAATGATACTCAGTGCAGTTCATATGGTTTCCACATGCTCATATGCATGCCTGACAACATTGGGGTTCCTAGCGAGAAAATGGGTGGTATCCTGGGAGATCTCCTCCCAGATCTGGACCGGGGCATCACTGAGCTCCTGGAAAGTTTGAGGTGAAATCTGATGGCATCGGATGGACCAAAACATGATGTCCCAGAGGTGTTCTATCAAATTTAGGCCAGGCAAGTGTGGGGGCCTGTCAATGGTATTAATTCCTTCATCCTCCAGGAACTGCCTGCATACTTTCACCACATGAGGCCAGTGATTGTTGTGCACCAGGAGGAATCCAGGACCCACTTCACCAGCATAGGTTCTGACAGTGGGTCCAGAATTTCATCCTGATACTAATAATGGCAGTCAGGTTGCCAAGCATGACCAACTGTTTATGTCAATGCACCCAATCATAATCCTTCATAATAACGCAAGGGAGGAAATGCACATTAATTTAGTGTGTGTGTGTGTGTGTGTGTGTGTGTAATGGATAAATATAAACTGTGCTGAATGAGCTAAATGTTTTGTGGATGATTTAATATAAGAATGTTAAACAATTCTCAGAGTCAGTGTGTGCCCACTGTTGCTTCAGTGTAATTCTTTGGAATGTGTAGAGACCCATCCATGTAAGTTTTGTTAACTCTTGTTTACATCCAGGTTGCAGTGTGAGCAGACAAAACAGGCATGCATTCCCCAGTCGCTAGTGGTGTGCGATAATGCAAGATTTAGTATCGATTGATAGCAAGTAAATACAGGGCCAGTATCACCGATACTGATACCGATATTGATGCATTTTCATGAAGTTTAAGTGTTTTGTGATTTTCTTTTTTTTTTTTTTTACTTTGGATCATTAATTAGTTAAAAACCAGAATAGAATTGGGCAACGTTTATAGGTAAATAGAAAATATTTCATTAAAATAAAAGTTTTTGTTCTGAAAGAATAGAACAGCAACAAAACAATTTTGGTCAACAAGTCTGGATTTTTTTCTTAAATAAAGTGTAAAAAAATGATCATTCAAGAACAAATTAAAACTTTCTTCAGGTAGTGTTCAGAAAGATAATAAAAATGTAATAAAAAATATCCCTCATTCAATAATTTTTTGGATTTTTTTCTTAAATAAACAAGCTGTACATAAATATCACTCTACGACGTTATAAAACATTTACACTTCCAGCCCTGCCCCCTACTTCCGGCCCGCGATTTGAAATCAAAAATTTAAGACAATTTGGCCCTTTAAGTTACGTTTTTGACATTTCGCTAACTCCTCTTAAGTGGAGGGGAATGTGGCCCGCGGGCCGGGAGTGCTGACAAATTCCTTTTTTCCCCCAAGTAAAATTTGTGACGTGTCAGGTGACGGTATAGCGCCAAAACACTGCAGGGAGGGGAGGAGTATCGATCAAAATACCAACGTTGGTATTGATATTATTGATATTTGGATCAGTCTGCCCACCACTACCAGTTGCACACTCCAGCTCATCCGAGGGAAGACTGAGGTGTTTTCAGACCAAAAATGGCTACTTATTTGTAAGTAGTCATGGAAATCTTTTAGAATTCATCTCTGTATAAATAAAACTGACCTGACTGTAGCTGTGACCTTGTCCTTTGAAAAATTTCCGACAGCAGGGGAGGGCTGGGTTAAGGTAGATTGGGCTCAGCTGCATTTGACAAGACAACAAAACAACTGATCCACCAGTTTCCCCTTTTCCACGCTTAGAAGTAGTTCCCTTCCATCCCATAGGGAACAATTCATCTTTTTCTGACAGAGAACACTGTTCTCAGAATTGGAGGTGCTAAGTCTCATCCTGACCATTTCACACTTGGCTGAAAACTGAAGTAAAAGCACAGTGGAGGTCACATGCTGACAAAGCCAGCAGAATCACATCATTGGCAAAAAGCAGAGATGCAAGTCTGAAGTGATCAAAGCAGCTCCTCACATCTTGTACTGCACCTCAAAATTCTGTCCATTAAAATCACAAATAGAAGAGGGTGACAGAGGTCAAACTTGGTTGAATCCAACACCCACTGTGAAAGAGCTACAAAGAGCACCATGTTTACAACTGCAGCACCTTATAACCTCCAGATAAAGCCTCTGAAGATATGGTCGTAGGCTTTCTTCAAATCTAAAAAATACCTTTAAGTCCTTCAATATGTGTGTAAAGGTAAAGTGCAAATCCAGGGTTTGCGCATCCACCTTGGGCAAAGTGCCTCCATGGAGCTTTTTAACTACATCAGTGACCTATGTCAGGGAGATGAGAAATGATTCCTCTGAGTCCTCTATCACTACATTGTAGAGCCTGCCACATAACACATTTTATAAGTGCTTCCTTCCTCCGTTTGAACTCTAAATTGTACTTTTTCTCTTTGGCATTTTCATCTGAAAGAGCCAGTATTTTAAAGCTGCACAGACCAGCTAGTTCTGCCATTGTTGACTGGACTGAAAACAGCTGCCATTTTGAATATTGAGGAATTCAGTATGCTGAAATATTTTATGGTCATAGTAAAACTCACTAAAGCCAATTTAGTCTGATATATAAATAAATGGATGCTGTGTAATAAAGAAAAAAAAAGCTTCCTCATTATTTATACCCCCAAGGCTCAGTTTTAAGTGATTTCCCCAGAGATGAATTCTCATCCCTGAGGAAACAGGATTCCAATGCACCCTATTTACCCAAACAGGGAACAGCGTGGCATTCTCTAGTGCAACATCAAGTTTGAAGACCTGTAGTTGTTTTGCCTCTCTTGCAGCCCTTGTTTGAGAAATCCCACTTGTCTGTAAGAAGGTCAGGAAGTGTTGGTCAAGAGGAAGGAGGGATACTGGTTTGAGATGAGAGAAACATGAATGGCTTGTTCACCTTTCCAGTATTTCTGTAGCGCAATGATGCTTTCCACAACCATAAAACATTCCCAGAGCATCCCTTTCTCCCAGAGAGAATACAGAAAAACCACATCAGAACTATTAGAGCTGATAGCACTGCCGTACTAATCAACAATCTGTCTTATCTCCACCTCTTTCACATGGAAGACAAATTTTCAGTGTCTCTGGGAGAAAAACTACTTACCTTGTGTGACATGAGAAATATCCTCATAATACAACAATAATGCAATGCGATGATAATGGCCATAATATTATTCTCCCTTTATCGCATCTGGTTGGGAAAATTGGAAGTCCATAAAATAAATAATGTTTACAGCAGAACTGCCTCACTTGTAATCGGCTTATATGTCATTTACATAAAACTCAGAGTCCCATGCAGTCACCCTGATTATGATATTTAAGAGGGGGCAGCAAATAAACACAGAATTCATGGCCAATCCTGACACCCTGGGAGGAAAGCAACCATTGTCAACAATAAAACAAAAAGCCTGACTAACATCAGCATATTTGGCCTTTCATAGATTGGACATTTGTTTAAAAAAAAGCCAGTCATTTTGTGTACCTGTGACATGGTTGAGGCTTCTCTCCAACCTCAGCAACATAGGAAAATTGGAGACAGAACAGAACCATTTGCCATATGCTGTACATTCTCCAAAGTATAGGTAGACTGCATATGTAATTTAATGCAATTGTATGTGATTGTTCAAAGTGACATCAGAGGTTCAATATATGCACAAAAGTGTCTAGATGGGCCATCTAAGACACACATACACATACAGCAGGTGTTTGGCCATAGTTACTCATGCCATGAAGCTCCCGCTGCACAGTTTTTGTGCTGATGTTAATGCCAGAGGACGTTTGGAACTCTGCAGTTATTGAGTCAGCAGAGTGTTGGCAACCTTTATATACTATGCATCGCAGCACTGTAATTTCACAGGGTCTGCCACTTCATGGCTGAGCTCCTGTGCTTCCTAAACGCTTCTACTTTATATCTAAACTATCTGGTGGTTCTATTACAGCACCATGCTCAACTTCACTGACCTCTTTAGAAAAACCCCTTCTTTCACAAGTGTTGGTGAAGGCAGACTGTGTGGCCAGGTGTTTAAACACCTGTGGCAATGGGACTGAAAACACTTCAAAGTTTAAGATGTGTGGGGTCTGTTTTCCACATAATGTTGTCCACATAACGATGTTCCTTCTTTGGACAAATCATATATATTTGTATTGGGCTTTCAGTGCAGTTTTCATATCCAGAACTGACATTCTACTTCCAATATATTTCCCATATTGAAAATTCCCACCTCTTCAAGTCAATTCTGACCAGTTCAAGTGTGTCTTTGATTCTCCTCAGTTTATACGTTAAATGCTCTGAGGTCATCATTGGTGATGACCCTACGCCTGTGCTATCAGCATATGTATTTATTTGCTTTTTAAGAATGTGGTCTGAACTTTGCAATTAGTGGACCAACCCAACCCTAGCCTATTGGAATATGTGATTTTGTCTTTTATAATTTTGTTAACCAAGTCCTGGCTCTGCCTATCCAAAAGATGCCCTTTAAGATTATGGTTAAGGTAGGCATGGTACTTAAATTAACTTTTAAAAAGTTTGAATCACATTGAAGATATCCTGAATAAAACGATGACATTCACATATATATCTATATCTACTGTATCTATCTATACACACACACATATACATATTTGTATGATTATGATGTATACACACACACACACACACACACACACACATATATATAATATATATATATATATATATATATATATATATATATGAAGTTGTTATCGACTGCGGAGATATAATGAGCCTGGAGTCACAACGATGCCAATATGAGCTGTGAAAATGATTTCACTGATATCAGTACTCCCAGGAGGTTTTTCTCAGGGAACTTGAGTGTTCCTTGAGAACACAGTTTGTGTGCATTTCCACTACAGTCTCAAGTTCTATGTAGATTAGGAAAAATAAATTGCTGCAGAGGCAGCCATTGCAGTACACTGCAAATAAAATTCCAGCAGCAAACCTTAAAGCAAGCAACAAGCAAACTACAGTAATTGTTAACAGATACTGCAGAGATGAGAGTAAAGAAATAGACTGAATGAAAAACTGTAAGTAGGCTATAACACGAAAGTGTTCAGTGTTTCAGGCCCTCCGAAAGTCGCCTGGGCCAAGACTTTTGTGGGAGCAACATAAATCCCTCAGAATGTAATTCCAGCATTGGTTGAAACACTATGGGCCCCTCCAAAGGTTACTAGTCTCTGGGAAAGGTGGCTTTGGTGAAATAGTGGCTCTTGAGTCTTTAGTGACTAGGGAGGACATCATTTTAAGTCCTTTGATTCAGTTAAACTAAGAACTCTGGTTTTTCTTATATGATTTGTTTGCGTTGAAGTGTCAGAATGTCACATGGAAATCTTTCATGTCTTTATCTGAAAAGTCTGCCTCTGTAAAACTGACATTTCATAGTCATTTTGATAATTGAAATCAATTTAAAAAAGAGATCAGTCATGTAGAATCAGAGTATCACAACTTCAGATTTACAGATTTAGAGCTGAAGGGTTCTGGATTAGGTGCCAGTGATTTAAAGCTCCTTACGCAGTCTTTGGTGGGATCAGTGTGATTTAAACTTTTGACCTCTATTTCAATAGTATCAATACCAGCACTGGTACTGGTATTGGATTGATACTAGCACAATGAGACTGATGTTTTAGTTTCTCCTGACTGTGTTCAGTCTGTTGTTCCTGTTTCATCAGAACGCAGCCATCCCCACTAAAACGCTGCTCCGTCACATCTTGCATGCACACTTTGCTCAGCAGCAGAAAAAATAAAGAGAAGAGGAGACACCCAAACCACAGACAGAGGTCACTGGCTGAATTTTTGGACACCCAGCTAGCTTCTGCAGAGGTCAGAGTAATATGTCAGTCGTGCCTTATGTCAGATCCCCCTGTGTAACCTGGCAGGGACAAAATATGAGTGAGAGAGTCTGAAGATAAAATATGGAGAAACAGATCAGACTCGGTTTACTAGAAGGACCCTATTGTGAGGTTAGTTATTCAGACAGCAGCACTCTGAGGACTGAGGATGGACCCACCCTCACGTTTTTTATTGAAAACAAAACTCTTCTTGCTACAGTTTATGACCATTTCATTGTTTCAGTAATAATTCAGTAAAAATGTAATCCACTGCTGGGATGCAACAACCTCCTCGATTTTTTTTTTAAAGCAAATTGAATTTCCAGCTATTGCTGGGTAACAGAAAAACTCCTCAGTTTCTAATCAGATCGAATCTCAGCCTTCACTGATAGATGACGGCTCTCTTGCAGCTATAGCAGATATATTTTACTGAGTTACTGTTAATAGCAGCTTAAGCGTTAAGTAACAGTAAATGTTTCACATTTAGCTAAAAATATGCAGGGCAGGTTTCCAAGTCTTCAGTGAATGTAAATTTTTATCAGTAAGGACAAACCTGTTATAGAAAAGTCTCAGCTTTTATAATTTTAAATATTTCAGTACAGTTTCAGGAAGATGAGTCATTTTCAATAAGGAACACAGAGTGTGTCAGGACAAAATAAGCTACTGTGAATCGATCCAAATCAGATCCGGACAGGGTGAGCTTGGAAATGTCCAGAGCTGAATTGGATCTGGGCCTGATCCAGTTGGAATCTGTGAGCCTTATCCAGTTTGTATCCACCCTGGTGTGCAAGTATACTCCAACCCGGAACCGAGTTTGCTGATCCATAACAAAGCCTATGATACCTTTGGGCAGATCTGGTTCTGGGTAGACCCCCTGAGACTGAGGTTGGGTTCAGAGTTAGGTGATTTTCAGAGGAAAATATGTCACGTTTCCATCAGCATGACTGGTAGATTTCTACAACAAACGATTGATCATCATATCATCGATCAGTGTGCTTGAAGCTTTATAGAGAAGTTTGATTTAAACAGTGGTTCTACAGCAAGGTACAGTAAAAGTACAGAAACTGTTCAGGCTGACGGTCTGGCAGCTGCATTAGTGGCCACAGACTCACAGAGGTGGAAACATGGAGAATTTTTATTCTGAGCTGATAATAGATCAGTGATGTCATTGCTGTTCCTTAAACTGGCAACTGAGTGATTATGAATGAGGAAATTAAACTGAGAGTCCACCAGGTGGTTGAGGTGCTGCAGGAGGTTATGAAGGTTTTTGCTTCATTCTTTGCCCTCTCACAGCCCTGGATGTATCGCGACCAATTTGGCTTTCAGCATTTCCTGATCTACAGAAACTCTGCTGGTGAAAAGGGATCACCGCACTAAACCTGTTCAAACGGTTAACCAAGCTGACACTCTTTCCATTCACTTTGTGTGTGCCCTTGATGAATACAGTTGTCTGGTGTTTTAAGACAGATGAATCACCCCGGGGATCTCAATCAATTTGATGAGATGTTCTATGTCCCCATTGCAATTTGCAGGCAGAGAAATGGTCAAATGCTGGCTACTGGTAATTTCCTTCAGCCTGCTGCCCTGAAGAAAACAGCCTTTTCTAAAATTGAATTAGGCTGTAGAGTTGCACATCACATCCAGCTACTTCACCTCTGCCCAGCTGCTTCAGCTCGCTTTGTTTTAACAGATACAATTTATAGTGATGCGGCTCATTCAGCCAAGCTGCTAGAGAATATAATAAAGACTGACTAAAGCTTTTCTTGACTCACAAAGAAACCTTCATCACTGGCGTCGAGTGTTAACCTTGAGCATGAAAGGTGAAATAACGTGCAGCGTGTACAGTTATGCTGGATTCAACAGGGGGAAGCCTTGCTTTATAAAGCTTTCCACATCATGAGTGAGTGGGAGTCAAACAGAGTCAAGCACCAGCAGACTCTGCTGCTGTCACCGAGAGTCACTCTGCTGTGCCTTTCAACCCAGCTGACATTTGCTTCCTAGAGTTGCAGAAAGCAAAGTCAGAATTGAAGTAGAAATTAGTTCTGCAGAAGGAAGATGGGATTTAAATGTCATACTACAACCTGACAGGTGGACACATATGCAAAACAGCATGAACCTATACCGACATACAAACAGGAACGTAAAGCATGTCTGCATCATGCAGGACAGCAAACACAACCTTTTCACACAAATTGGTAATCTATAAGTCTTTTGGGTCTTCTAGTGTGTTGTCTGAAATGTTACTGCTAAACAATCAATCGCTGCTGTCTGTGTTCCTTTCAGCTTGTCCTCATTCTTTGTTGCTCAGACCTGATTTCGGCTCTTGTGCAGTGATTTCCAAAGATCACATGTCAGTCAAACAGCATGACTGCCTCTGTGAGTCTTTTTTTCTCAGGTGTTTTTGACTGGGGATTTTCTATTAATCAAAGTTCTGTGGGCGACAGTTTGTCACCGGGGCTAAGTCTAAATATTCATTTTTCCTTCACTTTAAATTCCAACTTAAAAAAAAAAAAGAAGTGGGTGGAAAGGAGGAGCAGAGGGGCCTGATGGAGCACTTTGATTACTTTGTAGTCTGGTGCCTATTATAGTATAGACTACCACATCCACCCCCTGTCTGCACACCAATTTGTCTGCCATAGAAGAATAATCCTAGAACTGCTTCACTGAGGCAGAGGAGGATGAATCACAACAACCTGTAAACATAACTACATATTTAATACACTCCATAGTGCAGTGATTAACACATGCAACTAGCGTGAAAGATCCCTGGCCTGAGACTGTGGGTGTCAGGAGGGCATCTGCCATAAAAATCAGTGTCAAATCACAGGCGTGGACCTGTCTGCTGCGGTGACCCCGTGTGAATAAGGGACCAGCTGAAGGAATTGTTTGTGTGCAAACTCCTTCCTGTAGTTCTTACATGCTTCTAGTTTCAAAGCCACAATATACAGATTTAGTCAGAACAGATGCCTTTAGTTGAAAAGTTTCCACTCCAGCTCATCACATACTTTGACTGCTTAGTAGCGATCAGAAGCAACAACCAAAACAATCAGAAGGCAAATGTCAGATGCAGTTTCAAACTTTAACCAAAGATCCATCCTAACATTTAATTTGAACAGACGTGTTGTCCTCTGCACAAGTTAGTAGTGCTTGAATATAGAGTTTTATTAACTACATAGCCATATTTACGGGAAGATCTAGTTCATGTATTGCAGCATGCAGAGATGTATTTATTTGTGCATCATGAATGAGGAAACACAGATGTGTCAGCTGTTACTCAGCCCATCTCACTGGACTTTCCTCTCTTGAAACACGACTGCTGATGTTAGCCCCATTCAAGTTCCTGGCACAGTAGTGCGTTGGCAGTCCAGTGGCTCAGGCATATTATAGCTGTGCACTCTGGCCCGGGGGCAGTATCCTTTGTTTGTGTTCTTTTACGTGAGCCCCCGTCACAGAGAAGACAGAAGTCATCATATAAAAAAAAAATATATATATATTTGTGGTGAAGTGAAATCTTTAAAAAAAACAAAACAAAAAAAAGCCAATGAAAAATGTCAACTGCAGTATTTGCTTTTACTTCCTCTCTATCTATCTATCTCAATGCATACATTTTTGTATGTTACAGAATGATGACAGAATACTGAATTCTCAGATTTTTCAGCTGATTTCTGTGCGGCAGACCAACATGCTGAGCTAAAGGGGAAGGATCGAAAATGCAGCTGTGAACGATGTGAGTTATGATAAACGAGTCAAACTATAAACTACCTGAGCTTCCACACAGTAACTCCGCTTTGAATAAGTGAACAAATAAGGGATCATAGTGGGGGGCTTTCTGGACACCTCCCCTTTTACAGGTGTGTTATAGTTTCTGCATCTGCAAATACGCCAGTCTGCTTGCATCCAGGTGATGTAAATCTCACCAGGATGCGTGCAGATATCTGAGTACCTGCCAGACTCAAGCTTATAAAGGGTCAGTTTCACACTTGTTTCTCTTTGAGATTCATCTTCATTAATGACATTGCTGACTTTGCTTTTTTGTGTCAACGGTAGACCTGGAAAGCTGCCTGATATGAAATGTGCACTGCAGACACAAGAATTTGTAATGATTTCATTCACTACAGTCTGTGTGTTTAAGACTCACAAACATAAACGTCTGCATTTTGATTCAAACGACATCTGTGACAACCGCATTCTATTAAAGTGAAGGATATTTTTTACATTATAGACATTGCTTACTTATTCCACTAATTTTATCCAATATCCAAATTGCTCTATACTGGTCGACCATTTGCACCAGACACTTCTTGCGGTGTTGTGAACAAATGAATGTGATATCTTCAACTCTT
The DNA here is from genome assembly GCA_024447675.2 of Pterophyllum scalare. Taxonomy (NCBI): domain Eukaryota; kingdom Metazoa; phylum Chordata; class Actinopteri; order Cichliformes; family Cichlidae; genus Pterophyllum; species Pterophyllum scalare. The sequence goes on along the minus strand of JAMQGT020006089.1, from coordinate 9,513 downwards.
TGATAAAGCACTGGAGCTGTTGGAGCTCCTTTTCAAGCAGCATAGGCTGGGTGAAGACTTGTCACACTACTGACCAAGAAAATAGTGGAGAAGCTTCTAATGTTTACACTGAAAGGCTCTATTTGACCCCAAACCAGCTTATCCTTCCACTGCCCTGCCTTCATCTATATTTGACTTTGTCTGTTTTGATGCTACATTACCTGACATCTGCTATGGCAGACTGTTTACCCTCCGTTCATAGAGGGGCTGCACCCGTGAATCCACAACCATACTGTGTAGGTTTTTTGAGTTCCTGGCAATTCATCTGTTCAGTCTTTCACACATGCACATAGTATAACTAGGTAGCTGTGGAGTGCAGTATAGTCTTGGAATTGTAGCCTTTGCCTAGGATTTGCTGAATTCTGAGCACACTGTGATGAATTTGTTTTGAACCTGTTTTTAACATCCAGCAGGCTGCCAGCTGCCAGCTTAAGGTTAGAGTTAGAGTTATGTTGCATTTTAACCACAACTTGAAGAATGATTTTTCCAGAAGAAGAAATATTGGGTCTCATTCCCAAACACCACATGTTCGTGGATATGTACCTAAATGTGTTCATACCTTGTGCATGCATGCAAACAAATGACGATGGCCCGACTGTTTTGAATTTAAACATGCATCTTTTAGCTGAATACTAATAATACTGCTACTACTACTACTACTACTACTACTAGTAAAAATCATACTGTAATTTTTGTAGCACTCCCCTCCAAAAGTATTGGAACAATGTGGTTCCTAGGATAGTTAAGAGCAGAATGGGAGGCAGAGCCTTCAGCTTTCAGGCCCCTCTTCTGTGGAACCAGCTCCCAGCTTGGATTCAGGAGACAGACACCCTCTCTATTTTTAAGATTAGGCTTAAAACTTTCCTTTATGATAAAGCTTATAGTTAGGGCTGGATCAGGTGACCCTGAACCCTCCCTTAGTTATGCTGCTATAGACCTAGGCTGCTGGCTGTCATCACTACTGTATTCACGCATTTGTAGTTATGAAACTTTGTCTCTCCCATTGTTGGCTTTTGTCCTCACTCTCTCTCTCTCTGTTCTTGTCTCTTTTCTCCGTCACCTCCAATCATCTGCTCCTCCCTGAGCCGAGTCTGCCGGAGGTTTCTTCTTATTAAATAGGAATTTTACCTACCTTACCGAGTGCTTGCTCATAGGGGCTGTGTAATTGTGCGGGTTTCTTTCTAATATTGTAGGGTCTGTACCTTACAATATAAACTGCCTCAAGGCAACTGTAGTTGTGAATTGTGCTATAAAAATATAACTGAATTAATATTTTAGGGCTCTTGCCCTTAGGCCATGAGGGCTCTGTCTAGGGCCTCCTTCCTTGTTCTCCTGGGATGCACGCGATTGCCATCGGGATGTGTTTCTTCAGTGCTCCTACGGGGCTGTGGACAGCCCACGTCTCCTGGGTCTTTGTCTGTCTCCTTCTGGCTTCCAGGAGGCATTCTCAACCTCTGTATCAAGTATGTTTCATGACAAAGAGACAGACATTCACACTCTCTCACTCTCTATCACTACACACACACGCACATTCTCACACACACACACAAACCGCAGTAAGATTGTGGGCTTGTGTATCCATGTTGCTTTGTGTTTGTTTTTTTCAGCAGCTGTTTGTTTCTTGCCTGTGCGTTCTTGCAGGTGAAACAGTTGATGATGTCTTTTATTTTCTCCCTTTTTCTTTTCTCTCTCTGAATTATTATTAGCTCCGGTGTCACTGTGTGTATACATGTGCGTAATAATGAAAATGAACAGATGAATACAAGAAGAAGGAGAAACTTATAGAGAGGCACGACAGTGCGTTCAGATTATGATTCTGATTGCAAGGCTGCCAGGCAGGACAGGTTATTAGAAACACAAACAAAAAGAATGTAATTATTTTTCATGCCAACTTTGATGTCCAAACTCTTTAAACTCACTGAATGTCTCAAGAGAATGATGCTCACTCTGTACTTAATCATTATTATTAATCTCTGGCTCTCTTCCACAGCATGTCTTTTTGTCCCTGTCTCTCTCCCACTCAGCCCCAACCGGTCGCAGCAGATGACTGCCCCTCCCTGAGCCTGGTTCTGCTGGAGGTTTCTTCCTGTTAAAAGGGAGTTTTTCCTTCCCACCGTCGCCAAGTGCTTGCTCATAGGGGGTCGTTTTGACTGTTGGGTTTTCTCTGTGTTATTGTAGGGTCTTTACCCACAATACAAAGCGCCTTGAGGCGACTGTTTGTTGTGATTTGGCGCTATATAAATAAAATTGAATTGAATTGAATTGAATTGAATTGAATTGAATTGAATTGAATTGAATTCAGAACCTGCAATATTTCAGTCAGAGCCATGTGGAGTTTTTTCTTTTTTTTAATCATTTATATATTTATTTTTAAAAAGTGGAAACACTTTGGATAGCTGTGCCTTTCCTGCCTTTCTCCTTGGACACTATTGTTTCAATGTATTCAGCTGGAGTGATGAAACTGCAGGGATTCCTCTTTAGCTTTCACAGTTTTTCCCCCTTCACCTTCACCTCAAGGTGAACATTTCCTTATACAGAGAAATGGGATGGGGTGGGGGTGGCAGTATGCAGACAGGATGCAAACTGTATGCAGATTCCACATGCCTGCTGGTTCAGAATGATTCTGATTCATTTCCATACACACGGTGGTAAGAGCAAAATAGTCTGGTTTCGTGATTCCCGCGGTAAATTTGCTTATGCACTTGTGTTGTTGCACAGGGCAAAAGAGTTTTACATACATATTAATGCATAAGGCCTATTACCTTTCAGATTTCAAGTCTGTTATAAGCTTTTCTTTTGGTTATGCCAAATAGTTGACAATCCCATGAAAGGGGGTTGAACCTGACCCTCACCCCAAACAAGTTGCCAGCAGACCGGTGGATGTTAAGCCTTTAAGGTGTACTGACTCCAGTCACTGGTTCCATACAATATATTTTCAGCATCCAGCATCTCAGAAATGCATCCGTGTTTTATTTGAAGTCAGGTTTTCTCTCTCTTCTTTAAATGCTCGGCCCAGGTGTGGCTGATTGCGGCACAGCCAGAGGAGTGTCACTGACATCAACCTGGGTAACTTCAAACATTGTTATTTCCACTCCATATCCTTCAAAGTGACATAAAGAGTCCAGAGGGACTGAGGGGAAGAGTGAACAGAAAGCCAGTTTTCCTGTCAGCATTGGCATGTCCTTTCACTCCGAGTGCAGTGATCACTCACACTTGGACTGCCGTGATTCTTTTTCATTATCTTATCCGTCAAAAGGGTGTATAGATAGGTCCCTTCATCTACAAAACATTGTCCCTTTTAACGTCTCCTTCCCCCTCGCGCTTCTATTGTTCCTCCCATAATCGTGATAGCCAGCACTCTATACTATTCTCAGTTTAGCTGGAGGAAAACTGTTATATTGATTTTTTTTTTCAGACTCAGAAGGAAGTCGTTGCTCACGGGGAGATCAATTTTCAAATCCAAAGACAGATTGAGTTGTAAGTCTTAACAATGACATCATCAGGATGAAAATCCTCTTTCCTGTAAATCAAGTCAATAATGATTCTGGTCTTTGCGTGAGTCTGTGCACTTTTTAAATGGCTTTAGCTTTTGTTCACTGAATTGCTAGAACACGTGTTTTATGGGTAATTATAAACCTTCTCGTGCAACAGTCAACAATCAGAGTTCATCGTGCTCCACTGAACACGGATGAGGTGATAAAACATCACAGCAACTAGAGACACTTGCAGCAGGGAGAGTAATCTGCTTCTAGATAATGAATTATAGATTCAATTTATTTTCAATGTAAAGTAAGTTGACAAGGCAGGACACCAGAAGAAAATGACATCCGCTCTTAATTGACCACTGCTGGAGTTGTGCACTGGTGCATCAAGGAGTGTTCAGGGCTACAGCAACACTCAGACTTGCTTTTAAATGCTCATTTGCTTCCCCACTTCGTCCTCTCTGTTCTGCTGAATCTTTCTGTGATGACAATATTGCCATTAGCGTGCAAGCATATGCAAGCCATTAACTTTTGCTTTCAAAAAATTCTACTGACTACCCTGTGGAAATAGTGAGTAATAGTGATGGTGAACCTGACTCAGATCTCGGGGATATCAATTTGTTCTTACCACAACAGGGTTGTGCAATTTGTGCAACCTGCCTACAGTGTGGATACCATTAGCATACTGCCACACCCCCATTTCTCTATGAGGCCACACAGGAAGTGGTATGCTGACCGCTACGTTGAGCAACTGGCCCATAATTTGTGTAGAGCAGGCCGCTGTGCTCTGCCTGTACTACGTCAGTTTTTGTGGTTGCTCATAGTCTTCATGTTTACTACATGTCCTTGCTCCATGCTGTTATATTGGCTGCGTGAATGTACATCACATCATAGCACATGTGAGTTCTCCCTGGCCAGGGCGGTTGTGCTACACTGCTTTTTGCTCAATCCAGCAGGAAACTGTTACTGTGCAGGTTAGGGTTAGAAAAGAACGTATTTCACAGTGCAACCAAGAACCTTTACAAGGAAACATGTTCACCTGGAGGTGTAACTTGAGACCGCGGTGACGGTGCTGCAAGAGAGAAGCTGGCAAAAAAAAGCAGAAGGCGGCCTGCTCTGAATATTGCTTTCCCTGAGACGATCACTGCGCCTGAGGTGAAGAAAAGTTTAAGTTGGCATTAAAAAAGACCAGCAGACTACAAGAGAAAGAAGAAAACAGGCGGAGGACAAAGAGCGCACATAATTTGCTACTCCCACTTCACTGCCGTGAGTTCTGCAATGAAAAAAAAAAAGAAGAATAAAAATCCTGATTGTCGAGCACGTTTTGGATAGTGCCAAGAAATTAGACTGAAGTGATGACAGCCAGCACTGATATGTCATTTTTAATGAATGATAAAATAAAATAAAATGAGATAAGGAATACTAGAATATGTTTAAACTGATGAGGTTAAAGCCTTCATCTTTCCATTCAGTGTTTTGTTTTTCTTACACTTAATTTTTAAATTATTTTAACTGTCATTCTGAGCATTTTGTGGCTTTTTGTGTCTACTATTGGTACAAGAACTTCATTGCATATTATTATATTAACATCCACCCATCCTCTTCAGCTTATCCTAAATAGTTATATTCATGGGACAAAGCAGTTTTTCCAGGAAAAAAGTAATGCTGACACCTTTTTTTTTTTTTAAAGGGGTTAAAGCGAAACTTTTGTGAAGTGCAAGCACCTCTGATGCACTTTAGATTCACTAACTGCTTACAGTATAAGAACACAACTGCCTGAAAAGCAGTTCTCTGGGTGAAAATATCAGAGGTCAGAGGAGAACGCTCAGACTGCTTCGAGCTGATAGGAAGGCAACAGTAACTCAAACAACGACTCATTCCAACCAAAGTATGCAGAAGAGCATCTCTGAATGCACAGCATATCAAACCTTGAAGGAGATGAGCTAATCACCAAATCCAATGCCATTCATGTTAGCTAAGAACAGGAAACTGAGGCTACAGTTTGCACGGGCTCACCAAAATTGGGCAATAAAAAATTGGAAAAAGGATTCCTGGCCTGATAAGTCACAATTCGCCCAACCGGTCGCAGCAGATGACTGCCCCTTCCTGAGCCTGGTTCTGCCGGAGGTTTCTTCCTGTTAAAGGGGAGTTTTTTCTTCCCACTGTCGCCAAGTGCTTGCTAGGGGGTCTTTATGACAGTTGGGTTTTCATTGTATTATTGTAGGGTCTTTACCCACAATACAAAGTGCCTTGAGGTGACTGTTTGTTGTGATTTGGTGCTATATAAATAAAATTGAATTGAATTTAATTTCTTCTGCAAAAATTGATGGGTGTTTCAAAGGAGAATAACGCACCATGTCAAAAAAGATAATCTCAAACTGGTTTCTTGAATATGGCACTGAGTTCACTGCACCCAAATGGCCCCCACAGTCACAAAATATCAGTCCAATAGTCCCATAATCCTTTGGGACATCGTGAAACAGGAGATTCACATTATGGATGTGCAGCCAACCAATCTGATGCTGAAGAAACGAGTCTGGAAGGACCATGTCTACCTGCCCAACTATATGTCTCGGCCATCCATTTCTACCATCTTAAATACACAAAGTTGCTGCTATGTGATTGGCTGCTTAAATATTTTCACATGTAATGATGAATACTTTAGCCTACCTTCATTTGTGGCCATGTGTGGACAGACATTAGCTGGATCAGATATATAAAAAAATATATAAATTCATTTATAAAAAAAATAAAAAATTCCCCATGCACATGCCAGGCTTGGGGGTCCACAAAGAATACATCAGAGCCTTTAAGTGTCTTAAGGAGGATTGATCTGATTTTGGACCCTGCCCCCACTGGCCATTCAAGGAACTGCCACCTTGGTTTCAATTTTCAGCTCCAGAGGTTGGTGCTTGGTTGAAGCGCAAAAACACAGAAATGAACTTCGTGAGATGACACTGAAAAGGTCTGTCAAAAGAAATAAACTGAAATCTGGGGAAACACTAAAAGCAGACAAACCTTCATATGAAGTGGAATCACAGACAACCAAGTATGTCCCTGTTAGTGTCACGTGGAAGGTAAGCAGTGAGAGCAGTAAATAGCAAAATCAGTAAAATTGTGCAATGAGCAGATAACATGTGCAGTACTTACTGTTACACATACACAGACTTTGAGATGGATGAATTGCACCAAGACTATAGATATTTATGCATATGGTGAAAAACTGTGTTGCAACTGTCATTAACAGATATATGACAGCTCTTTTTGTCAGTGTTCTCCATGAACGAGACCCACCGTGGGACAGCGATGAGTCTGTCTGTCTGACTTTGTGCTTGCCTGTCCGTCTATCTGTCTTCTTCCTTTGTTGTTTTGCTTCCTTTCAACTGCTCTGCCTCTGCAAAGACAGCAGTTGTCGGGATTGGCTGAGAACTAAATTGCTCAGCGCGAGCTCGGTCACAGCTCAGCTCTCCTTGAGATAATGAAATGACAATTAATGAGAAAGCTGCTGCCATTCGCTCATTTGTTCACTCGCGAGTCGAGCAGCAGTATGTAGGGACAGGCAGAAAGCACTGCAGTCATGACAGACATTGGAAAGTGCCCGGCAGTTGTTTTCATATTAAAGCTGCTGTTGAAAATTCATGTGACTATCACAAAATGAAAGTTTAGCCCAGTGGTCAAACTATGACTCAAAGAAAATATAATTTCAATATCAGATTGAAAACAATTTCCAGATAGACTCCTGCCTAAATTTAAATGTCATAAATCATAAAAATATATTCCCCTGTCTGCAGGTAGAGCTGGATGCAGCTCGGAAGATATGTAACACGTGGAAAAGGTATATCCTTTATCAACCCAGAGACACTTCAGTCAATACATTATTTACCATAGCCAGGGGCCTACACAGCACAGAGCCAAACAGAGCTCTGGCCTACCGAGATAGTCCCTGACAAAATGGCAGAATACACATATATTTCCTCAAAAAGAAAGAGTGAAAGCAGACCCTTGGGCATCTCATAAAATGTCTCTCCAATATGTGCTGTGAAGTCAAAATTGTAGCCCAAAAACCACAGAGAGCGAAAAAAATAAATTCTATTTAATTTCTGTTTGCTGTTGTTGCCCGTTAATGCATTTTCCTCCCAAAGTCAATACACTTGTAGAATAAAACATGAAATTATCTTGGTAGAAGTAACATGCTCATGGAATAGGAATTACGTACTGTATGTGGATTTGTGCTTTGAAAAGACTCCGGGCAAGCATTTTATGTTTCTGTCTGTAAATACAATTCATTTAACTGAAGGCAAAAGCTAGTAAAGTATGACATGAAATTACATCATTTCTGTTATTATGCTAGTGGGGGATGTGATAAAGCTGTGTAATCTAGTTAGCAAAGTCCCTGTTTGCATGACTGATCAAGCTAAGCTTCATGTGAGTGCATTACAATGAAAAGGCTCAGTCAAGTACACAAAATGAAAACAGAACAAAATGACTGCGAGGTGAGGAGCGCACCGCAGCATGGGAAGGTTCACTGCTTACCTGGTATTGGTTGGCCTTGGCAAGCTCTTGATTGGCCGACTCCACATTAGATGAAGCTGTTTGGATGTAATCTTCAATACTGTCTGAGGAAACAAAGAGCAGGTTGAATTCCTTTTTATATAACAGTTTACAACAATGCAGTCAGGTGGCACTAGAGCACAGAAAACTCGTTAATTCACTGACTTACTAACTACTGATTTGTACATGCTTACATGTGCATACTGAACAAACATGATACAGAATATTTACAATATTAGTTCTGAAGCTCAAATAAGTATTTGACAATACCTGCGACATATTTTGTAATACGTCACGCCTCAGAAAGCAATGTAGCCTGTCTTACAAGCACAAAGATACTTCAATGACTCTTAAAATGTCACACGATTTTTGGCACAATCTCTCTGCCATCATCATGCTAAAGATTTTCATTAACAGTCCATTGAAGCTCGCCAGGAGCAGACTGCCATAGTCTTTTTTTATTTCTTTGTTTTTTTAATGGCCTGTTTCTTTAGAGAACTTTAGAATTAAACAAAGAAGTCTTAAAACCAGGTAAAAACAGAATCAACTTAGATTCTATCTGGAAATTTTTAGTGTCAGATCTGGACACCCTTCTGCTGTGTCCAAGTGAGTGCTGCTTTCTCATTTGTTACATGTTGAAATGGGGTCTGAGCAGCCACATTTATGGACAGAATGTGCTAGCAGTATAAGAGTCACCTTTAAATGAAGTCAACACACAACTACTATTTCAACTACTCCCCCCCCCCACCACCACCACACACACACACACACACACACACACACACACACACACACACGCACAAACACACACGCACGCACACACACTCCAGTCTGAATGACAAAGTGTCCTTAGGCAAGATACTGACCCCCAGGTTGCTCTCTGATGTGTTCATTGGAGTATGAATGTCAGATAGTAAGTACTGGTGCTGGTGTGCAGACAGGCTGTATAAAGCGCATTGAGTGCTCAGGTAGAGTAGAAAAGCGCTACAGTGGTATGCAAAAGTTTGGGCACCCCTTATAATTTTCATGATTTGCCTTTATAAATCATTGGTTGATCGGATCAGCAATTTCCGTTGAATCTATCATATAGCAGACGAACACAGTGATATTTGAGAAGTGAAATGAAGTTCATAGAATTTACAGAAAGTGTGCAATAATTATTTAAACAAAATTAGCCAGGTGCATAAGTTTGGGCCCCCTAACAGAAAAATTACATCAAAATTTAGTAGAGCCTCCTTTTGCAGAAATAACAGCCTCTAAACGCTTCCTGTAACTTCCAATGAGAGTCTGGATTGTGGTTGAAGGTATTTTGGACCATTCTTCTTTACAAAACAGCTGAAATCTCTGAGAGAGCTTTTTGGGTCCTTCCCCTAAACCATGATGTTAAACAATCTTTGTTTTCAGGTCATTTGAGAGTTGTTTTGAGGCTCCCATGTTGCCA
>JAMQGT020006088.1:0-25119 GCA_024447675.2 Pterophyllum scalare | reverse complement strand
GCTGTGGTGGAGGTAGAGCAACTTCTGATGAGGACTGGCCTTGAGCTCAGCTGATGTGCCAGGATTGCAGCAGAGCTTGACTTTGTGGCTTTCTGGAATTAAAGCTACACTGGATACACAACGCTAATTTATTTCATGGGGCGTACTGTGTTATAGATCTACCTATTCAGTTTGTGCTGCCAAGTTTGCAGTCATCAAATCAATCATGTAGCAACAATCAGCTGTGATGTTAGGGTAATTAGTTGTGATACTGTAGACTATTTTAAAATCACTTCTTTGCTGGTGTCTATAATCCAACATGGCTCTGTCTGGATTGTTTTTATTAATAGCTCTGACAAGGTAACTTTTCTTTGTTGAATATCAGAAGAAAAAATTGGTTATTATAAAACAAAATGGTCATTATAAAACTGTTTGGTCCTGCAGAGGCAGGCTGTCAGTATATCAGTCTATCGTTAATGTGCATCGTCTCTACTGATTAGCCCAAAAATCGTGCCACTGCTGCTGTGAACTGAGTCTTTCTAAGCATAATTCAGCCTTTTGTTTCAGATAAATTGCATTGGTCTTTCTGTGTGACCACTGTGGGGGCTACTCATTTGTTCTTAGTGAACATGAAAGTCACATATCGGCTCCTTCACTCTCAGGACTCAAGGCTTTTTGGAGTTCAGGGGGAAGCTGTGAATCTCACTAAAGCTGTCCACGCTACCCTTTCAATCTCAAGTCTTTTATTCTCCATTGTGTTGAAAGAAATAGTTCAAAGTGCTCTGTGAGGGACAAGACAGACCTGAAACAAACACCTTGTTCACGAGCAGATGAAACAGACAGAAACTACAGCAGTTGTCTGTAAATATAAATATAAGGGGGGGGGTGAAGAGGAAGACATGAGACTCTTATCAAAAGTCTCAAGGCTCTACAAAGCCCTCAAACCAAAGATTCATTTTATTTTAGCTTTTAATCAATGTGGTCACATTTTTTGCATTTTAATGAAAAAAAAAAATACCAGTAGGAGGAAAAGCTAAATCATGGAACAAAGTTATTTAACTTCATTTAACACTTCCTTTGTCCGAGCTCTAGATCTCTTAGAAAAGTTAAAATTTAGGCCATCTGCTACTACTTTCTGTGCTAGTTAATGGATATTAATAAACTATAATCAATTTGATGTGGGAGGGTACTGTCCCGTGTAAGGAGGAATCGTTCTGCGGGGGATATACTGAGGATAATGTGAGCAAAGCTTCTTCGTGCCTGTTGGTATAGCTCATCCAGCTTCATGAAGCTCACTGCCATGAGGAGGTAAACATGGCTGCAGAACTGTCGCTGTGGATCTCAGACCTGGAGCTACAAGGTCACTGAGCCTGACAGATAGAAGAGTTTGAAGTACAGAAGCTGCTTTTTTATTTATTTTTTTTACCAACTCTGAAGATGAAGCCACTGTAGCATGACAGATCTCATGAATTAAACAGTGCTCTTATTAACTGTAGTGAACCACAGGAGCTGGCTTTCTGCAGTCTGCTGTGATCTGCTCGGTGCCATCTCTCATTTTTTCCCCCCTTTAAATGACTGTTTGATCATACACATCAGGTGTGCATCACCCAGCTGCACTGCATGAATTACAGCCTCAGTGACAGAGGGTGGGGTGAGGCTCGGAGGGTATCTCCATCCATCAGGAGTGCAGCGCAGACAAAAAAAAAAAAGCCAGATGCATCTCAATTCCAATTAGGTAATGGGAGCTGACAGCAGGCATGAGCGAGCCACACGTGGACTCTGAGCCATGAAGCAGAGGGCGGGATGGATCTCTACAAGCTGCATTTCATAGGCTTCTTGACCAAGGGTCTCTGTAGTGTAACCACCTGCCTTCATCTGACAATCAAAAATTAACACTGTCAAAGAGTGTCTGGAGGATTGACGGATGTGTATGTTCGGGAGGAGGGAAGGCATGCAAGGGGAAGGTAAAAGGGAATGAGCATATGCAGCATGGATGAAATAGAAATGAAAAAGGAAACTGATTGTCAGAGTGAGGGTTCTTCCTCATCTTGTATTCAATAACCAAAGAAAGCCACATCAGCGAAGCTCCGCTCAGGTCGTGAGGATTAATGAGGCTGCAGTTCAGTGCCGTCAATTTAAACGCGTCAAAACAACATCAGACAAAACGTTCAAAATTTAGTGTCACAGATAAAATGTCAGTCAGGCAGCAAATCAGGCTGTCTCTCTCTGTCTCTCTCTACACACACACACACACACACACACACACACACACACACACACACACACACACACACACACACACACACACACACACACAGAGAGATAACCCTGGACTGACAGACTGAATGAACCCTGCTAATCTGCTCATAATTTAAGTCATCTAGGCTAGACAAATTTTGCACATCTGTCGTGTGTTTGTCTAATGTTGCTACATTCTAAGTATTTTTCTCCTCCCAGCACTCAGACTCTGTGGTCATTATACCCTCTGTCAGCCCAGCATGCTGAGTCCTGCATCCACAGTAACCTGAATCTCTGCTAACACGGTCAAATATCTCAGCAGTGCAAAATCTGTTTGAATTACTGAGAGCAGTCAGCTGCAGCGGAAACGGTTAACTTTTTATCACGTACTTACTTCCAGTTCTCATTAGTTTTATCAGCAGACTTCATAGTTTCACAGTTGAGTTATATTAGAAGCTTTTTGTTTCATTTAAGTTACCAGCTCACTTGTTTGACGATGATTTTATGCACACGTCTAAATCAAGAGCGCAGGGCCAAATACGGCCTTTTACAAGTTTTGCTTACTTGGCTAAATGTTAAACTATGAAGTATATACAATGTTTCATCACTGAGTCTCATATGTTAGTAATTAGCCAGCTACTTCCAGGCTAGCCATAGCTGATGTTTTCTAGCCACCGGAGTTAGCTTGTTACATATGAAGTAATTTTACTGAAGGATATTGATGCACTATTGTACCAAACATATTTGCTTTTACAACAAGAGCTCTATAAGTTTTCTATAGGCTATTCTTGTTAATGTTTGTATTTTTATTTTAATCTTATTTATTCTTGCCAGGTCTGACAGGCAGGAAGGAAGAGAAGAAGAGAGATAGAGAGAGGGGAAAAAAAAAGGGGGAGAGAACAGAAAAAAATAATGGAAGATAGATAGATACACATTCACACACGCACGCACGCACACACACACACACACACACACACATATATATATATATATATATATATATATATATATATATAATATATATATATATATATATACATGCATATACATATACACACACATACATACAGTCTTGCTGTAGTTGTAGTAATGTGTGTGCGTGTGTTCCTCTGTCATGGAACGTACTCATTAATGAGGCCAAGAAGCAGCAACCACCCCCCTCAGGATCCAGAGGCAAGCAGAGAAAGGCCCAGGAGACCCGGGTCATCCACGGCCCACCAGGAGCCCAGAAGACCCGAGGCCACACATCCTGATGGCAACCGTGCGCACACCCCAGAGGAGGAAGGAAGGGGATCCCAGACCGAGCCCCCACGGTCAACGGTCAAGAGCCCAGAGAGCCAGAGGCAATGAGTGAGAGAACTGGTTCTCAGACATTTCACCTGGTAAAATAAAGTCATTTTTCTACAAAGTCCCCATTTTCAGAGGCTCAAAAGTAATTCTAATATTAAAAGGATTGCTTTTAATATTTGGGTGAACATCCTTTGCTGTCAATGACAGTCTAAAGTCTAGAACCCATGAACACTGGGGTTTCAGGACAGGAGCAGACCAAAGCAAAGGTAAATTACATCATGTACAGCCAAATAAGCTAATCTCCAACGAGTACAAAGAAAAGTCCAGGCTCCTCCCCCAGTCAAGTAGCCATGTGACAGTGAAGGTGTAAGGCAGTGTAACGAGTGGACATTCTTCTGATATCAGGACAGGCTTTACCCTGCATATTGAACCAGTGCATTACAATATCATGGTCAGTTTCAAGAGAGAAAACATTTCTTTCATATTATGACAGACATTTGTTTTACGTTATCTACACAGAAAAATGTAATGTTATACGAGTAGCAGTAAATTAACATTATGATCATGTATTAGTTCTCAATTAACATTTTTAGAATGACAAATTTCTTCTATTGTAAAAAAAAGGACTTCTCAGAAACCGTCTTGAAATGTATTTCTAAATAAATATGAGCATCCTCGGTGATACACGGTGTTCACTGGAGAATTGTGCTTTAATACTGAGACTTCTTCAGTCTTTTTAAACATAAATAGTGACGTTGACCTCAGGTTGCTACTGCACAGTTTTTAAGTCTTTGCTAAAAACAGTTACATTTACACTCTGTCTTTCAACTCATCATGAATCCATTTCCTGTAGTGCATGACATATTTTTTGTGTAATATTCCTAACAAGTAGCAGCCTGCTTTTTATTTTTCATTAAAACAATAATGATTTGAGGCATTTTGGTGTGTGTGTTTAATATCAAGTGCCAATTAAAAGAGCATCATTAAAGGAGATGCAGAAAGACGATGAGCCTAATTGTTTCTCAGCCTTTCTGATGATGACACCACAGCACCCCGGGGCTTAGTGAAATGGAAATGGATTAATTATATACTTTTGAAGCTCTGCCCAAGGTCAGAATTAATCAGATGTGCAGCACATTAGAATACAAAAACATCTCCAGTGAAAAGGTGGCTGATACACGTTTGCTTAAAGCTCAGCTGGTAATAATGTCTCCAAGCTAACACTTATTTCCTTTTCCTAATAGTTAAATTTGGGAATTTACAGCATCATCTCACAGGGATAAGATTTATTTAGCCATGTAACAGTTTTTTCAACTCATATTTTTCAGAGCTTCCATTTAAATGATTTTTTGCCCTGTTGGGTGTTTCCAGTAACTTTATTCTTTTCGGGGATCAACATGAAGACAACATGCTGATGGGGGTCACGTTGTGGACTTCTGCATTATGATGATAATGTGAGGCTTTGGCTGACTCAACCCTCTCATGTATGCAAGTTTTTGATGGGCTCTGTTCCACCTGTTCCTCTTTTCCAGTTGCCAAGACTGGGTGTCGACTACTCTCTGCCCACAGCTGTCATAAATCCCAGCATTCCTGGCATGTATGGCACACAGGACTCAGGCTAGCAATCCTCCCGCTTGGTTGCATTGCAGGAACTACGCCTCTGTGGTGTAGCGCTCCCTCTCATCTCTAGTATGGCACCAGAACAAGAACTGATTTGGTCCCCTACTCCTGCCTGCTGACCTCACTTAAGTGTCTCTAACGCGCCAACATCTGTACAAAAATACGAGTCAGCTTAAAGCAAAGATGGTGCGGAGAAAGATGGATTGGCCTTGTGCCATCCCTCCAGATGCTTTGCCAGAACATGCTAGGCTCAGCATGATCTTGATGCGCCACCCATGATGAGGCGAGACAATCACTGAGCTAAAGCTAATCAACATGGGTTGGGACTCAGTTGCTGGCTTGTGCTGCTGTTCCTGATTTCATTGAAAAAACTGACCATCTCCTCAAAGGTGATGTGAAGTGATAATTCTGTGAGGTATTTCTAAATGTAGAGATACGGGAGCTGATGGTGATCTGCTAAGAGCTTCTGCAAGCAATGTATTAGATCCCTCACTAGTCTTCAAACAGAAGATGTTTCAGCAAACAGAAATACACAGAAGACAGCTTATTTGTTAAAAATGAAAACTTAAACTTGTTTATAAACTGTAAAATCATTTGACTTTAACTTTGCTCTAAAAGGTACATGTAGAGCTGATCAAATGTATTCAATCATTTAAAGTCAACATTATAATTATTTTTAATTGAGAGGACTTATTTTTCATGGCTCGTTGAATTAAGTTATTGTAAATATGAGCATTTAATCAAATTTTTTGAATTATTGTTTATATTCTAAACACAAGTCACACAGCAAGATCTTCTTACTTTTGTTTTCAAAACTTCAATCAAGAAAGCTTGAAGTTGACTTGGTCAGTCCTTATTTTTACAACATCCCTCATCTATCTGCACAAATAAGGTGACAGTGAGCAGCCCAGCTACCCACTGCACAAAGTTGGTGTCACAGCTCTGTTATTCTAACATGAAGGTAAATTAAAAATGCGATGAGCAACTGAACATTAACCATAAGCTAACAATCACAGAATGATTACTAGTGTCTGTCTCCTGAATCCAAACTGGGAGCTGGGCCTGAAAGCTGAAGGCTCTGCCTCCCATTCTACTCCTGGAAACTCTAGGAATAGTAAGCCTACAGTCTGAGAGCAAAGTGCTCTGTTAGGTTAATAAGGTACTGTGAGGCCTTTAAGATACACTATATTGCCAAAAGTATTTGCTCGTCTGCCTTCATGCACATATAAACTTGAGTGACATCCTATCCTTGATCCATAGGATTTAATATGATGCTGGCCCACCCTTTGCAGGTCTAACAGCTTCAGCTCTTCTGGGAAGGATTTCCACGTGGTTTAGGAGTGTTTATGGGAATTATTATTGGAGGTCTGTAGTGACTGACTGCAGAAAATTGGTGACCTCTGCGCACTATGTGCCTCAGCATCCACTGACCTCACTCTGTGATTTTACATAGCCTACCACTTTGTGGCTGAGTTGCTGTTGTTCCCAATAGCTTCCACTTTCTTATAATACCACTAACAGTTGCCTGTGTGAATACTTTTGCCAATATAGTGATTGGCATATTTATATTCATATGCCATTTATATTTATAATAGACTCCAATTTGTTGATGTAAATGGTGAGTCTTCTTCACACATTAAGGTTAATTATGGAATTCCACAAGGTTCTATGCTAGGACCAATTTTATTTACACTATACATTGCTTCACTTAGTATCATTAAAAAGCATTGCATTTTCATTGTTATGCAGATGATACCCAACTTTATCTATCCATGAATCCAGATGACACACATCAATTAGTTAAACTGCAGGAATGTCTTAAGAATACAAAGACCTGTATGAGCTGGTCTGAAGGTATTGTACTCAGTCCTACAAACCTAAGAAATACAGTGTCTAACCAGATGGCCGGATGGCATTACCTTGGCCTCCAGTCGTAATTCATTATTATCAGGCTGTCCTAAAAGCTCCCTGAAAAGCCTTCAGCTGATCCAAAATGCTGCAGCTAGAGTACTGACAGGAACTAGAAAGAGAGAGCATATTTCTCCCATATTGGCTTCTCTTCATTGGCTCCCTGTTAAATCTAGAGTAAAATTTAAAATCCTTCTCCTAACATACAAGGTCTTGAATAATCAGGCCCCATCTTATCTCAAAGACCTCATAGTACCGTATCACCCCAATAGAGCACTTCGTTCTCAGACTGCTGGCTTACTTGTGGTTCCTAGGATACTTCAGAGTAGAATGGGAGGCAGAGCCTTCAGCTTTCAGGCCCCTCTTCTGTGGAACCAGCTCCCAGCTTGGCTTTAGGAGACAGACACCCTCTCTATTTTTAAGATTAGGCTTAAAACTTTCCTTTATGATCAAGCTTATAGTTAGGGCTGGATCAGGTGACCCTGAACCCTCCCTTAGTTATGTTGCTATAGACCTAGACTGCTGGGGGTGGGGGGTGAAGGTGGTGAGGTGGGGGTGTTCCCATGATGCCCTGATTATTTATTTTTCATTCACCTCTTTTTACTGTTTATACACCACTGTGCATTTAATCATTAGTTATTATTAATCTCTGTCTCTCTTCCACAGCATGTCTTTTGTCCTGTCTCTCTCCCCTTAGCCCAACCAGTCGCAGCAGATGACTGCCCCTCCCTGAGCCTGGTTCTGCTGGAGGTTTCTTCCTGTTAAAAGGGAGTTTTTCTTTCCCTCTCTGATGAAGTGCTTGTTCATAGGGGGTCGTTTTGATTATTGGATTTTCTCTGTAATTATTGTAAATATTCAGCTCGCGTTTCCGTACATAATGGAAAGTTCAGGAATCTGCTGCTACGGTCCAAGAGGAATGAGGGAATGCGACCCTCGGCTCAGGACTTCCGCGCCCCCCCCCCCAGCCCGCTCCTGAGGAGCGCCTCGCCAAAATACTCTTGGATCGGGATTTTTTTCCCCCTCTAATTGCTCCCAAATGCGAATTCTCGAGTGCCCTCTTTTCAAACACTCATTATTTTCTGAAAAAAATGAACAGGCATACATCTGCCAAGTGGAACAAGATGCAAACGAACTTTAATCTGCTGCACAAGAGAACTGGAAGCAAAACAAAGCGTGGGAGTTTTCATGTGAATTGATTCTACATGCTGGACACATAGCCCTTCGGATTACGAGGTATATATTTTTGAATCTTTATTCAACAACATACCTCATCATCTTCTATTACAATAGTTACAGTAAAAAAAAGAAATCTAATATGTAGTAAATGTCATGTTTGTTTGGGTGCTGTCCATGCCGCTTTTCTAATTCTTATTACTAGGTCTATCAGCAAGAATTTCCAAGAAAAATCTGTACCACAGTTAAATCTACATGAAGACCCCAGTTTAAATGAAAACCCATCTACATCTCTTTTTAAAAATCTCAGTTCAGTCAGAGACAAGTGCACATCATTGGTTTCATGAATCCTCTGACTGTGTGCGTTCACAAAGGAAATCACATTCGACAGAGTCTCACAAACAGCATTCACACACATCTGAAAGCAGAGCCAGGCCATAGATGATGCTTCTTCCAATGGCTACTGCGGGGACAGTCCACGTGTCTGCGTTTGGAGACTCTCCGTTCTCAGAGACACTCCTTTGGACCCTTCCACATTCCCACATTGGCCTCTACTGTGCATCGCTAAAAATTCGCTAGCTTTCTATCAGCAGCAACTCATCAAGTTTTGCATAACTCAGTTTCCAGATAACAGTGTTTATATGTGGTCAGGCAACAGTTCTGCAGAGCTTCCTCTGGATTTCTGTTGATGCTCTATGTTCTGCAAAGTACAGCAAATAGAACAAAAAGGTGAGTAAAGAGTAAAGTGGAAGTCACCGAATTACAGGAACCATGAATCTGATCTATCAAAAATTTGCTGTTAATTTTAGAATCAATGAACTAATTAGTTTTCAATTGAAATAAGTTAAATATAAGAGAAGAGACAATAATTAAGTAAGATGACATTTCCTCACCATTGTAGCAAAGACCAATCTTGAAAAGTCAAGGCAGTAAATATAACAATGAATTGCTACAATGGTAGGAATGTTAATTTTGCTTAATTATTTTCTCTTTCTCTTATATTTAACTTATTCAAATTGAAGCTGCAATTTATTTATTGACTGAAACTAACAGCAAATCTTTAGATAGATGAGATTCATGTGGTTCTGTAATTCAGTCACTTCCAATCTTTACTCTTTACTCACCTTCTTTGTTTCATTTGTGTGCTTTTGAAGACATTAGGATCAACAGAAATCACAGGAAAGCCTGCAGTGCTGTGCACCTACATATAACATGGTCATCGGGAAACCTGAGTTATGCAGAACTTGATGAGTTGCTGCTGATAAGCTTCACAAGATTTTTAGCGATGCACTCCAGTCAAGGCTGAAGTTGCCTAAAGGATAGAAGGCAAAGGGTAAGATGCTCTAGAAAATGGGACTACACCAAACACAGAAGCACAGCATGGACTGCCTCACAGTCACCTGGTAAAAAAGCATCATCTATAGCTGGCTCTGCTTTTAGGATGTCTGTGAAATATCTGCTTATATCAATTTGGTCGAATGTGGTTTTCTTTTCTGAACGCACAGTGTTTACAAAGGATTCATAGAAACCAATAATGCACTTTGTTTTCTCACCCAAAGTAAATATTTAAAAAAAGATGTAGATGGGTTTTCATTTTAACCTGGGCTTCATGTACATTTAACTGTGATACATTTTTTAAAAGTGTTGCTAATAACTAAGAGAATTCGAGAAAGTAGTACCATGGACAGCATCCTAGAACATGACATTTACTTTAGTCTTAGATTTCTTTTTTTTACTGGACTATTGTACTAGAGGATTAAATAAGGTGTTTAAATAAAGGTTAAACAATATACATAATGTATAGGAAGGGGCTATGTGTCGAGCATATTAGAAAATAAATTCGCATTAAACTCCCACTGTTTTCGTTTTGTTTTCCCAGTCTTTTTTGCAGCAGTTAAATCGTTATTAACTTATTCCCACTTGGCCGGTGTACCTGTACCTATTAATTTTTTATAAATAACTGAGTGTTTGAAAAGGCGCTGGAGAATTCGCATTTGGGAGCAATTAGAGGGAAAAAAAACTCCGATTTGAGATTATTTTAAGGAGCACTCGGACAGAGCAGCTGGGGCAGTTTGATCCTTCGAGCCAGGAGTTAATAATCCCTCATTTCTCTTGGACTGTAGCAACAGTTCCTGAACTTTCCATTATGTACAAACGCAGCTTGGATACAATAATTACAGAGAAAATCCAATAATCAAAACGACCCCCTATGAACAAGCACTTCATCAGAGAGGGAAAGAAAAACTCCCTTTTAACAGGAAGAAACCTCCAGCAGAACCAGGCTCAGGGAGGGGCAGTCATCTGCTGCGACTGGTTGGGCTAAGGGGAGAGAGACAGGACAAAAGACATGCTGTGGAAGAGAGACAGAGATTAATAATAACTAATGATTAAATGCACAGTGGTGTATAAACAGTAAAAAGAGGTGAATGAAAAATAAATAATCAGGGCATCATGGGAACACCCCCACCTCACCACCTTCACCCCCCCACCCCCCCAGCAGTCTAGGTCTATAGCAACATAACTAAGGGAGGGTTCAGGGTCACCTGATCCAGCCCTAACTATAAGCTTGATCATAAAGGAAAGTTTTAAGCCTAATCTTAAAAATAGAGAGGGTGTCTGTCTCCTGAAGCCAAGCTGGGAGCTGGTTCCACAGAAGAGGGGCCTGAAAGCTGAAGGCTCTGCCTCCCATTCTACTCTGAAGTATCCTAGGAACCACAAGTAAGCCAGCAGTCTGAGAACGAAGTGCTCTATTGGGGTGATACGGTACTATGAGGTCTTTGAGATAGATGGGGCCTGATTATTCAAGACCTTGTATGTTAGGAGAAGGATTTTAAATTTTACTCTAGATTTAACAGGGAGCCAATGAAGAGAAGCCAATATGGGAGAAATCTGCTCTCTCTTTCTAGTTCCTGTCAGTACTCTAGCTGCAGCATTTTGGATCAGCTGAAGGCTTTTCAGGGAGCTTTTAGGACAGCCTGATAATAATGAATTACGACTGGAGGCCAAGGTAATGCCATCCGGCCATCTGGTTAGACACCGTATTTCTAAGGTTTGTCAGGACTATCTAGTTACGAATACCTTCAGACCAGGTCATACAGGTCTTTGTGTTCTTAAGACATTCCTGCAGTTTAACTAATTGATGTGTGTCATCTGGATTCATGGATAGATAAAGTTGGGTATCATCTGCATAACAATGAAAATTGCAATGCTTTTTAATGATACTAAGTGAAGCAATGTATAGTGTAAATAAAATTGGTCCTAGCATAGAACCTTGTGGAATTCCATAATTAACCTTAATGTGTGAAGAAGACTCACCATTTACATCAACAAATTGGAGTCTATTATAAATATAAATGGCATATGAATATAAATATGCCAATCACTATATTGGCAAAAGTATTCACACAGGCAACTGTTAGTGGTATTATAAGAAAGTGGAAGCTATTGGGAACAACAGCAACTCAGCCACAAAGTGGTAGGCTATGTAAAATCACAGAGTGAGGTCAGTGGATGCTGAGGCACATAGTGCGCAGAGGTCACCAATTTTCTGCAGTCAGTCACTACAGACCTCCAATAATAATTCCCATAAACACTCCTAAACCACGTGGAAATCCTTCCCAGAAGAGCTGAAGCTGTTAGACCTGCAAAGGGTGGGCCAGCATCATATTAAATCCTATGGATCAAGGATAGGATGTCACTCAAGTTTATATGTGCATGAAGGCAGACGAGCAAATACTTTTGGCAATATAGTGTATCTTAAAGGCCTCACAGTACCTTATTAACCTAACAGAGCACTTTGCTCTCAGACTGTAGGCTTACTATTCCTAGAGTTTCCAGGAGTAGAATGGGAGGCAGAGCCTTCAGCTTTCAGGCCCAGCTCCCAGTTTGGATTCAGGAGACAGACACTAGTAATCATTCTGTGATTGTTAGCTTATGGTTAATGTTCAGTTGCTCATCGCATTTTTAATTTACCTTCATGTTAGAATAACAGAGCTGTGACACCAACTTTGTGCAGTGGGTAGCTGGGCTGCTCACTGTCACCTTATTTGTGCAGACAGATGAGGGATGTTGTAAAAATAAGGACTGACCAAGTCAACTTCAAGCTTTCTTGATTGAAGTTTTGAAAACAAAAGTAAGAAGATCTTGCTGTGTGACTTGTGTTTAGAATATAAACAATAATTCAAAAAATTTGATTAAATGCTCATATTTACAATAACTTAATTCAACGAGCCATGAAAAATAAGTCCTCTCAATTAAAAATAATTATAATGTTGACTTTAAATGATTGAATACATTTGATCAGCTCTACATGTACCTTTTAGAGCAAAGTTAAAGTCAAATGATTTTACAGTTTATAAACAAGTTTAAGTTTTCATTTTTAACAAATAAGCTGTCTTCTGTGTATTTCTGTTTGCTGAAACATCTTCTGTTTGAAGACTAGTGAGGGATCTAATACATTGCTTGCAGAAGCTCTTAGCAGATCACCATCAGCTCCCGTATCTCTACATTTAGAAATACCTCACAGAATTATCACTTCACATCACCTTTGAGGAGATGGTCAGTTTTTTCAATGAAATCAGGAACAGCAGCACAAGCCAGCAACTGAGTCCCAACCCATGTTGATTAGCTTTAGCTCAGTGATTGTCTCGCCTCATCATGGGTGGCGCATCAAGATCATGCTGAGCCTAGCATGTTCTGGCAAAGCATCTGGAGGGATGGCACAAGGCCAATCCATCTTTCTCCGCACCATCTTTGCTTTAAGCTGACTCGTATTTTTGTACAGATGTTGGCGCGTTAGAGACACTTAAGTGAGGTCAGCAGGCAGGAGTAGGGGACCAAATCAGTTCTTGTTCTGTGTGCCATACTAGAGATGAGAGGGGAGCGCTACACCACAGAGGCGTAGTTCCTGCAATGCAACCAAGCGGGAGGATTGCTAGCCTGAGTCCTGTGTGCCATACATGCCAGGAATGCTGGGATTTATGACAGCTGTGGGCAGAGAGTAGTGACACCCAGTCTTGGCAACTGGAAAAGAGGAACAGGTGGAACAGAGCCCATCAAAAACTTGCATACATGAGAGGGTTGAGTCAGCCAAAGCCTCACATTATCATCATAATGCAGAAGTCCACAACGTGACCCCCATCAGCATGTTGTCTTCATGTTGATCCCCGAAAAGAATAAAGTTACTGGAAACACCCAACAGGGCAAAAAATCATTTAAATGGAAGCTCTGAAAAATATGAGTTGAAAAAACTGTTACATGGCTAAATAAATCTTATCCCTGTGAGATGATGCTGTAAATTCCCAAATTTAACTATTAGGAAAAGGAAATAAGTGTTAGCTTGGAGACATTATTACCAGCTGAGCTTTAAGCAAACGTGTATCAGCCACCTTTTCACTGGAGATGTTTTTGTATTCTAATGTGCTGCACATCTGATTAATTCTGACCTTGGGCAGAGCTTCAAAAGTATATAATTAATCCATTTCCATTTCACTAAGCCCCGGGGTGCTGTGGTGTCATCATCAGAAAGGCTGAGAAACAATTAGGCTCATCGTCTTTCCTGCATCTCCTTTAATGATGCTCTTTTAATTGGGCACTTGATTCAAACACACACACCAAAATGCCTCAAATCATTATTGTTTTAATGAAAAATAAAAAGCAGGCTGCTACTTGTTAGGAATATTACACAAAAAATATGTCATGCACTACAGGAAATGGATTCATGATGAGTTGAAAGACAGAGTGTAAATGTAACTGTTTTTAGCAAATACTTAAAAACTGTGCAGTACAACCTGAGGTCAACGTCACTATTTATGTTTAAAAAGACTGAAGAAGTCCTCAGTATTAAAGCACAATTCTCCAGTGAACACCGTGTATCACCGAGGATGCTCATATTTATTTAGAAATACATTTCAAGACGGTTTCTGAGAAGTCCTTTTTTTTACAATAGAAGAAATTTGTCATTCTAAAAATGTTAATTGAGAACTAATACATGATCATAATGTTAATTTACTGCTACTCGTATAACATTACATTTTTCTGTGTAGATAACGTAAAACAAATGTCTGTCATAATATGAAAGAAATGTTTTCTCTCTTGAAACTGACCATGATATTGTAATGCACTGGTTCAATATGCAGGGTAAAGCCTGTCCTGATATCAGAAGAATGTCCACTCGTTACACTGCCTTACACCTTCACTGTCACATGGCTACTTGACTGGGGGAGGAGCCTGGACTTTTCTTTGTACTCGTTGGAGATTAGCTTATTTGGCTGTACATGATGTAATTTACCTTTGCTTTGGTCTGCTCCTGTCCTGAAACCCCAGTGTTCATGGGTTCTAGACTTTAGACTGTCATTGACAGCAAAGGATGTTCACCCAAATATTAAAAGCAATCCTTTTAATATTAGAATTACTTTTGAGCCTCTGAAAATGGGGACTTTGTAGAAAAATGACTTTATTTTACCAGGTGAAATGTCTGAGAACCAGTTCTCTCACTCATTGCCTCTGGCTCTCTGGGCTCTTGACCGTTGACCGTGGGGGCTCGGTCTGGGATCCCCTTCCTTCCTCCTCTGGGGTGTGCGCACGGTTGCCATCAGGATGTGTGGCCTCGGGTCTTCTGGGCTCCTGGTGGGCCGTGGATGACCCGGGTCTCCTGGGCCTTTCTCTGCTTGCCTCTGGATCCTGAGGGGGGTGGTTGCTGCTTCTTGCCCTCATTAATGAGTACGTTCCATGACAGAGGAACACACGCACACACATTACTACAACTACAGCAAGACTGTATGTATGTGTGTGTATATGTATATGCATGTATATATATATATATATATATTATATATATATATATATATATATATATATATATATATATATGTGTGTGTGTGTGTGTGTGTGTGTGCGTGCGTGCGTGTGTGAATGTGTAATCGTATCTATCTTCCATTATTTTTTTCTGTTCTCTCCCCCTTTTTTTTCCCTCTCTCTATCTCTCTTCTTCTCTTCCTTCCTGCCTGTCAGACCTGGCAAGAATAAATAAGATTAAAATAAAAATACAAACATTAACAAGAATAGCCTATAGAAAACTTATAGAGCTCTTGTTGTAAAAGCAAATATGTTTGGTACAATAGTGCATCAATATCCTTCAGTAAAATTACTTCATATGTAACAAGCTAACTCCGGTGGCTAGAAAACATCAGCTATGGCTAGCCTGGAAGTAGCTGGCTAATTACTAACATATGAGACTCAGTGATGAAACATTGTATATACTTCATAGTTTAACATTTAGCCAAGTAAGCAAAACTTGTAAAAGGCCGTATTTGGCCCTGCGCTCTTGATTTAGACGTGTGCATAAAATCATCGTCAAACAAGTGAGCTGGTAACTTAAATGAAACAAAAAGCTTCTAATATAACTCAACTGTGAAACTATGAAGTCTGCTGATAAAACTAATGAGAACTGGAAGTAAGTACGTGATAAAAAGTTAACCGTTTCCGCTGCAGCTGACTGCTCTCAGTAATTCAAACAGATTTTGCACTGCTGAGATATTTGACCGTGTTAGCAGAGATTCAGGTTACTGTGGATGCAGGACTCAGCATGCTGGGCTGACAGAGGGTATAATGACCACAGAGTCTGAGTGCTGGGAGGAGAAAAATACTTAGAATGTAGCAACATTAGACAAACACACGACAGATGTGCAAAATTTGTCTAGCCTAGATGACTTAAATTATGAGCAGATTAGCAGGGTTCATTCAGTCTGTCAGTCCAGGGTTATCTCTCTGTGTGTGTGTGTGTGTGTGTGTGTGTGTGTGTGTGTGTGTGTGTGTGTGTGTGTGTGTGTGTGTGTGTGTGTGTGTGTAGAGAGAGACAGAGAGAGACAGCCTGATTTGCTGCCTGACTGACATTTTATCTGTGACACTAAATTTTGAACGTTTTGTCTGATGTTGTTTTGACGCGTTTAAATTGACGGCACTGAACTGCAGCCTCATTAATCCTCACGACCTGAGCGGAGCTTCGCTGATGTGGCTTTCTTTGGTTATTGAATACAAGATGAGGAAGAACCCTCACTCTGACAATCAGTTTCCTTTTTCATTTCTATTTCATCCATGCTGCATATGCTCATTCCCTTTTACCTTCCCCTTGCATGCCTTCCCTCCTCCCGAACATACACATCCGTCAATCCTCCAGACACTCTTTGACAGTGTTAATTTTTGATTGTCAGATGAAGGCAGGTGGTTACACTACAGAGACCCTTGGTCAAGAAGCCTATGAAATGCAGCTTGTAGAGATCCATCCCGCCCTCTGCTTCATGGCTCAGAGTCCACGTGTGGCTCGCTCATGCCTGCTGTCAGCTCCCATTACCTAATTGGAATTGAGATGCATCTGGCTTTTTTTTTTTTGTCTGCGCTGCACTCCTGATGGATGGAGATACCCTCCGAGCCTCACCCCACCCTCTGTCACTGAGGCTGTAATTCATGCAGTGCAGCTGGGTGATGCACACCTGATGTGTATGATCAAACAGTCATTTAAAGGGGGGAAAAAATGAGAGATGGCACCGAGCAGATCACAGCAGACTGCAGAAAGCCAGCTCCTGTGGTTCACTACAGTTAATAAGAGCACTGTTTAATTCATGAGATCTGTCATGCTACAGTGGCTTCATCTTCAGAGTTGGTAAAAAAAATAAATAAAAAAGCAGCTTCTGTACTTCAAACTCTTCTATCTGTCAGGCTCAGTGACCTTGTAGCTCCAGGTCTGAGATCCACAGCGACAGTTCTGCAGCCATGTTTACCTCCTCATGGCAGTGAGCTTCATGAAGCTGGATGAGCTATACCAACAGGCACGAAGAAGCTTTGCTCACATTATCCTCAGTATATCCCCCGCAGAACGATTCCTCCTTACACGGGACAGTACCCTCCCACATCAAATTGATTATAGTTTATTAATATCCATTAACTAGCACAGAAAGTAGTAGCAGATGGCCTAAATTTTAACTTTTCTAAGAGATCTAGAGCTCGGACAAAGGAAGTGTTAAATGAAGTTAAATAACTTTGTTCCATGATTTAGCTTTTCCTCCTACTGGTATTTTTTTTTTTCATTAAAATGCAAAAAATGTGACCACATTGATTAAAAGCTAAAATAAAATGAATCTTTGGTTTGAGGGCTTTGTAGAGCCTTGAGACTTTTGATAAGAGTCTCATGTCTTCCTCTTCACCCCCCCTTATATTTATATTTACAGACAACTGCTGTAGTTTCTGTCTGTTTCATCTGCTCGTGAACAAGGTGTTTGTTTCAGGTCTTTGTCCCTCACAGAGCACTTTGAACTATTTCTTTCAACACAATGGAGAATAAAAGACTTGAGATTGAAAGGGTAGCGTGGACAGCTTTAGTGAGATTCACAGCTTCCCCCCTGAACTCCAAAAAGCCTTGAGTCCTGAGAGTGAAGGAGCCGATATGTGACTTTCATGTTCACTAAGAACAAATGAGTAGCCCCCACAGTGGTCACACAGAAAGACCAATGCAATTTATCTGAAACAAAAGGCTGAATTATGCTTAGAAAGACTCAGTTCACAGCAGCAGTGGCACGATTTTTGGGCTAATCAGTAGAGACGATGCACATTAACGATAGACTGATATACTGACAGCCTGCCTCTGCAGGACCAAACAGTTTTATAATGACCATTTTGTTTTATAATAACCAATTTTTTCTTCTGATATTCAACAAAGAAAAGTTACCTTGTCAGAGCTATTAATAAAAACAATCCAGACAGAGCCATGTTGGATTATAGACACCAGCAAAGAAGTGATTTTAAAATAGTCTACAGTATCACAACTAATTACCCTAACATCACAGCTGATTGTTGCTACATGATTGATTTGATGACTGCAAACTTGGCAGCACAAACTGAATAGGTAGATCTATAACACAGTACGCCCCATGAAATAAATTAGCGTTGTGTATCCAGTGTAGCTTTAATTCCAGAAAGCCACAAAGTCAAGCTCTGCTGCAATCCTGGCACATCAGCTGAGCTCAAGGCCAGTCCTCATCAGAAGTTGCTCTACCTCCACCACAGCTCCTCCTTTCATGCTGTAACTGACTTAATCACTGTCACAGGGTTGTCGCTGACGCCCGCTGTGCTCTGTACTGAGGTCTCACTGCTTCGCTCCTCATCCAGCTTTGCATGTGCACATGGAAGGATGGGGAGCTCGGGACAGATCCAGGCTGCTGCAGATGGAAATAATCATCTTGTGAACATAGTGGTCCTTAGTCACAACTCACTGTCAGTAGCCTAATCCACTTTTTCCAGAACCTGTATGTGCATCTTTCCCCTGATCTTTGCTTCACACCTCTCCCTCTCCACTTCCAGAGCTGTTTGAAGCCTCTGGAAACAAAAGTGAGTTGTTGTAATTTTGCAATTCATTCAACAGGAAATATTGCAAAGGATATATTAACGTATTTGTTGAAACAGCTCGCCAACTTGTCCTGAGTCCTGATGATGCCTCCTTTGTTAACTTTCTTTGTTTTGAAGTTCTCTGTATGTAGGAACGGTGACACATGAGAGTGAGGTCAACTTCAACCTGTGCATGTTATTTCTGGCCTCTGTCTGCTCCTGGTTTCTGTCAAAGACATCAAAGTTTCCAGAAGACAGGCCAAAGCTTTCATGTTCTCACCAGTTATCACTGTAATGTGGACTGCTGGAGTCCATGAAGACCGAGGGCAGCACAGCATTACCTGAAACCTGACTCGGTTACTGTGAGCACCGTATAAGACGTACAGAGCTTTGCCTTTCAGTGTTTTGGTGCATTCCAGCTTGAGGTCAGAGTAATAGGAGCACTCTGTTGTGATACTGCAAGCATGTTCTGAAAAATGGCAAATGAAAAATGCATTACTATTAATCTGTGCATACATTTCCTCTACAAGAATGCTACACACACACACACAGTGAGGTCTTTTGGAAAATGAAACCTGCTTCAGGACCTCCATTTAAACACCTAGCATTTCCCAAACAGGCAGCTGGGCCTCACATCAGCACACTCACTCCTCCTCTGCCTCTACCATAATCACATGCGCCTGGATGACCTCATGGAAGCTCACTGAGGGGGCTTCACCCACCTCGTCCTCACTGACCACCTCCCACAGTGCCATCTGGCACCTTTTTTCCTTTTTTTCCATATGACAGAGGTCTTGTCTCTGTATGTGTTTGCTTGTTTATTTGACTGTGCATCAGTGCCTGTGCGCGCTGGACCGTTGAGCAGCTCTGCACTAATATCCATGTAAACACTGCTCTGGTGAATTACTGATCGCACCTTTTATCCAACTGTAAAACCTGAATGGTCCAGGGTGCATGCTTTCCACCACCCTCCGGGTACATATCAAAATAAATCAACAAATTAATAAATAAATGCTAAAATAATCCTTTATTCCCATGGAGACTGTTTCTGTTCGCTATGTATTTACCTGTGTCATTGATTCTCGTAGAACATTTATGAATACTCACTGACGGTTATTAAGGATTCATTCCTTGATGATGAACAGTTTACTGTTTCCTTTGCAATAAATATTTATATAATATATAAAGCTCGTCTTCATCCAGTGGGAAAATAACTAAAACAGGAGAGACATGGTTGCTGTGTTGAGCTCCATCGCTTCACACACAGTTTGCAGGTCTAATTTTAGCTCTGACTTGCTTTTTACCTCTTGAGGATCAAGGTTTTGCCTTGGCTGCTGGTCATAGTATAAATATTTCTAAACACAGCGCTTAAGCTGATAAGTCCGGAGCAGCATTATAGTTCATGTGTCTGTGACAGATGTGTGGCAAAGCATGAGAAGTGATTAGTTGAGACATATTGTGTCCCCCTGAGAAAAAGTGTACTATTTCTTTGATCTGAATTTATTCTATACTTTCTATTTATTTTGCTGGCCCATGCTTTTGATTCCCCCAAGCCTGACTTTACAGGCCTGAGTTGGAATTGCTAAGACTAGAGAAATGCTATTATTAACCCAAAGAAATCCAAGCGTCCCCTGTATGCAGCAGATTATTTTTCTGTTTTTACTTTGAGGGATAGGGGGGCATGGGGCAAGATGCTGCCATGGAGAATTTTGTGTGACAGAAGCTTTCAGTTTGTCTGTCTATCACTTTGTAAGATGTGAGACATGCAGGATATAAATACACTGCCTAGATACCCTTGTCTCCATCCTTTGCCAGCCCCCTCTCACGTGGTCCTCTGATTGCACATTGCCCGCCTCCCATGGCTCCTCATGGTGGCTGGAGGTCCGCCTGAGTGCTAAGAGTGCTTTGCCCTCCATGACTCTGATAAGGACCTCAAAATAGCAAAAGCCTCCATCAGTGTCAAATTGGCCAGCCACTGCAGTGTAATGAGGAAAACCACTGATAGGGCAGATGCAGCACTTTTGTTGCATTAGCCTCGTCTTCTTTTCCGTCTTCGTGTCTGTGAGGAGACAGAGACAATTTGAAAAAAATCTGGGAATTGGCAGAGCGGCGGGTGCACCGTTAGACTGGCTGACTATAGGAAATATAGCTTTTAGGAAACATAACATTGCACCACACAGTTGTTCAGTTTGGTCTCTGGATCCATGGCTGTTTTACCGGTCAGACAAAATGTCTTCACCATGTAGACAGACAAGCTGCGCTGCATGCAGTGACCCAGATAAAACACCTGGGGCCAGAGGGGAAAAGACTGCACACACAAGAAAGACCTTCTGTAAAGAGTGGGAAAAATATGAGATATACTGGAAATTTCATTTTTCTAAGTTTCAAACGGGGGATTTATGCTGCACGTTTTTAATAGTAACATCAATCATATACTACGGACGGGACAATTCAAAAAACACACAATTCACTTTGTTTTCATTCACGATCCAATCATGATGAAATGATCCTGTCTGTAGTGCAAAGAATAAAAATGTATTTCCAGTTCACTTTTAACCTAACCAGACCTTAGCCTTTAAACATTAGCGCTTACCCAGGCTAGCATACCGTAACCAGGCCTTAACATCTACACATGGCTAGCTAGCATAAGCAATATGACCACATGGCTAATTAGCATATCATCAAGTACTGTTATACTATTTGCTCTATGTGTGTATCAGTGCATTGTTGTGGCCTTTAGATTCACTAATAGAACCGTGGTAGAACTGGACTTCCATTGTCTCACTAGCAGGGTCCTTGGCCAAGTTTGTAATGCTGGTCCAGTCACACACTGCAGATACAACACCTTTATGTTAACTTTTTCTATACAGGGCGGGATTAGTAAAACCAAACCTAAGCACTGGAGTTATTTCATCCACTGAACTAAATGTTTCCACTTGTTGTGGTTCTCCCTCTGCTGCCCTGTGAGCTGAATGTCAAGAGTTGCTGTGTGGCAGGCAAGAGTAGACCCAAAATGCAGACTCGCTGAAACTGAAACATAGCTTTATTGAAGAATGACAGGAAACAATATCTGCCACTACACTGGGGCTGGTCAGGTGCCAGAAATAAACAAAAACACGGAACAGAAAGACACACAGCGAGGGTAACACTGATGACAATCAACGACGCAACGAGGACTGGAGGAAACTCGGGGCTTAAATACAACAGCGGATCATGAGAGGATCAGGGACAGGTGGAGACACAGCCGGGAATACGATAAGAGACAGCAAAACCCAACGTGACACACAGGTAACGGGAAGTGAGAACCAGGTAAACAAATGCAAACATGACACAACACAGGGGGCGAAACTAAATACAGGACACAGGAGGCACGGGACCGGGACACAGAGGGAATAGAACAGACACCGGAACACCGGGACGCAGGGAAGACAAGGAGAACACAGAAACTACACACAATAACTAAAACGAGCAAAGAGTCAAAACCATAGACGACCTCATAAACCCAAAAGACATATAACAATAACAGAACCTCAGAGAACAAAAGCACCAAACACTGGGCGAGAAGGGCCCAGGACCATGACACTGAAGGGGTTCTCTTTGTCTTTGTCTGTATGTCTGTCTGTGCCTGTCGCTAGTCAGATTACCTCAAAACACAAGTTGGGAAAAGAGACGCGTTAGAAAAAAGGGAAGCGATCAATTTTTCAATACACCTTGCAACACAAAACTCCAACAAACCACGAGAGTAGCAATAAATTAAGTGAAATTGAGATCTGGCAGACACACACCTGGATAACTGACAATTTCACTCCCTCAGGCATTCACCCAGAGATTCATTTTTCACAAAACTGCCAGCGGACAGAAAAAGTCCATGTGTATTAATGCACAGAGCAAAAATGACAGTGTGCTCTCAGAGCAGTGAGCCAGACAAAATGAATCAGACCACTGAGCTTGTTGACTGGCACATTCTGTGTATGAACATAATACACTGTACTTCAGAAAGGGAGTGAGAGCACATCATGTGAAAAAGCATGTCAGCTTGAGTTAAGATATGACTTAATTACTCAGTTGGCAAATCTGTATAAATCAGGGGGCTCTTGGGCTATGTGAGGAGCTGGATCAGCAAAGTCCAGAGAGCTTCAACAGCTGACGCTGTCACCGTCTCCTTCATCAGCACTGCAATGGCTTTGCGGTAAAACCGATCAATGACAGCTAAATTTTAGAGGTATGTGTTACTGCCTCAGGTTGCTCTTCAGCTTTGCTCATGAAGTTTTGCTTATTTCTACAATATCTAGAAATACATTTTTAATATAATTTTATTTGAGGATATAAAAAATATATTGTCTCTGCCCCCTGATAAACTGTCCATAATCCTGTCATAATCCCGCAGAAATCAGTTACCTCCACGGGGTAAGAACTGGACCTCAGAGTAAGACGTAACCAGTTTGAGTCTCTTTTGTGGTGAATTATCTTTTCATGAGTTTTTAATTCTTCTCACAAGCAAGATCTTTTTCTTTCCTTTTTTTGTACTAGCTAAAAAGATAACATGACAAGATGACATACTTGTTTGTTTTTTGCATGAACCTGTCCATCCATCCATCCATTCACCTACCTACCCATCCATTCATCCATCCATCCATCCATCCATCCATCCATCCATTCACCTACCTACCTACTCATCCATTCATCCATCCATGCATCCATCCATTCACCTACCTACCCATCCATTCATCCATCCATCCATCCATCCATCCATTCACCTACCTACCTACCCATCCATTCATCCATCCATCCATCCATTCACCTACCTACCCATCCATCCATCCATCCATCCATTCACCTACCTACCCATCCATCCATCCATCCATCCATCCATTCACCTACCTACCCATCCATCCATCCATCCATCCATCCATCATTCACCTACCTACCTACCCATCCATTCATCCATCTATCCATTCACCTACCTACCCATCCATCCATCCATCCATCCATTCACCTACCTACCCATCCATTCATCCATCCATCCATCCATCCATCCACCTGTCCATACATCCAGCCATCCATTTTTTAAAACTCTTATTCTTGTCCCATCCCAGTTATCATAGTGCCATAGTGGTTGTGATTTAGCGTTTTATAAATATAATTGAATTGAATAGTGCAAGAGGCAGGGAAGTGAAGAAGAACCCTAAGAGAACCCATGTAAACCCATGTTGACGTGTTTGGTGTTGACATTTTGTTTGTTGTGGGTTTATGTATTATTGTGTGTTTCATGATGAGCTTATTTGTATTACCCTCTACGAAAGTCAAAAATTATTGTTCCCACATGTCAGGTAAGCTCAGTAATGACATGGTTAACAATGTCACCTAACAGCAAAAAGGGTCTGGGCTCAAATGTGTGGGTCTTTTGAGGAGTTTGATGAGGAGGAAGACATGTCATTTTACGTTTCATTCATCTTTTTCTGGCTGTCTTTTCAACAACCTGAAAAGATTGCGTTACACCTTTCACATTTTAATCACATAGAAGTCGTGTTCAGCCTCTTTAACTTGTTTTTGCTTGGTGGGCCACATCTTCTAATTCATGTTTATTTGGATTGGGACAGATGATGTTTCAATACACGCAGACAGATGAAAATGCTTTGGAAATCAGGTTTGTACCCTAAACCTCTCTGTGCCATTTACTACATGTCCATTTTTGGACCAGCTTCATGTCTACACTCAGCAGATCCAGGTACTTTACATAAGTGCCTTTTGTATATGTGTCAGTACCAGATGCTTCACAACAAAATACAAAAAGAAATTATAAAATTATAAAATCTAAGAATAAAATTATTTCTCTGTTTTCCTATTTAAGTCAAGAATGTATGTTGTAAATACAGCATATGTTGGTGCAGAGGTGAGCACTGTTGCCTCACTGCACAGAAGGTTTGGGTTTGAATCTCCTTTTGTCTGATGTTTGGAATTCCTCCCACAATCCTAGTACCTAAAATGAGAAAAGGCATATACTCATTACGGGGTGGCTGTAGCTCAGGAGGTAGAACAAGTCATCTACTACATGTAAGGTTGGTGGTTCAGTCTCTGGCTCCTCCAGTCTGCATGCCGAAGTATCCTTGGGCAAAGATACTGAACCCCAAGTTGTCCTCTGATTTGTTCGTCAGAGTGTGAAAGTTAGAGTGTGAAAGCACTTAGGTGCAGAAAAAAAGTGCTGTATGAATGGGTGAATGAGGCATGTTGTATACAGCACTTTGAGTGCTCAAGTAGAGTAGAAGAGTACTATTCAGCAACCAGTCCATTTACACATGCAGGTGCTTTTCAATGTAATGAACAGTAGAAATAAACACGTCTTGTACCAAATTTTGCAACTTTTTTTAAAGAAAAATTTTTGTACCGTTCCATGAAGTCACAAAAGTATTACTGGAGGTTCTAGCCTGGTCTCCCTAAAGTACAAAGCACAAGGGTACAAAAAGCTGCTGTTCCTCTGCAGGTGTAAGGTTTGTACTAGCAATACGTAACTGAACGAAGTACAGGACAAAACAC